>VYZV01018417.1:53777-119512 GCA_013401275.1 Pandion haliaetus | reverse complement strand
AACCTGATGGCTTTGAAGATAACGGCAGGAGAGAGTGTGTCATGCGGCGTTGGCACTCACGCGCCACTCGCTGCTGCCGCACTTTCCAGCTGGATGAGACACGCCGGTCTTTTCCAGGGGTATCGCCGCACGGGCTATTTTTAGAGATGGCACATAGGACGCGTTTTGCCATTATCAGTACCCGCTGCTGGGCTCTTCATTTTTTCCCTTGTATGGTGATGAGGTTTTTCAGGTGTTTACCTTTCTCTTGAAGAGGTAGACGGATCTCTTTTTTATTCTTTTAACCACTTGCAGAGCTGCTCCGTGGAGTCTGCGGAATTGTGTTTTTTGTACACAGCCTGAAGGGAACAGTCCTGCATGTGGCCACTAAATTAAGATTAGTATAACTGACCAAAGCAATGCAGTTGAGATTTTCAGCTGAAGAGCTCTAACAACCTGTTGGGTTGCATAGCAGTAGATCTGCTATCTCGGGAAACCCCCAGCTTGGTTTTTTTTAACTTTCCCACAGCAGACAAGCTGCACTCAGGCATTTTTACAGTTGTCATAAACTCTTTCTATGGCTCACAGTTTCTGGAGTCTTTTAAACAGCCACCTCGGCTGTTGTTGCTCCCCATGATGTACGGGAGATCCTGTGACATGGTGGTGGCAGATCCCGGTCAACCAGTGATCCCTTCCCATGCACCTGGGAGCAGGTGCTTAGGGATGTGGTACAGCCTCCTGATGGGAGCAGAGCCGGGCAAAGCAGTCGACTGCTGGCTTACGCCTGTTGGTTTCTGGAGGAACAGAGCTAGCCGGTTGCAGGATCCTTAATGCATTGCTCAAATAATGCAAAAACATTAGCAATGGAGATTTGCTGTAATGGTGTATTTTAAGTGCATCTCTGCTCTGCCAGCTCCACTTTTAATGCACTCAGTTAAGGAATGCTTTGGAGGTTGCTGCTAATGGATGAATCTTCTGGAAAAGTGGAATTTTCAGATAAGATTGACACTTTGGAGCGAGAAATATAAATCTAATGAGAGTATTTCAGCAGAGGTTTGTAATTAGGAATGAATGGAGGGAATTTGTGCGCGCAGTCTGCGAAAGGGCACAATGGAAGGTGAAATTGCACCCTCTGCGCTGAATGAGGGATGAAAGCCAATGTATCAGTGTCATGGCATGACAGTGTAGAGTATAAATGATACTGTCAGAGAGTGCTGCAGAAGGTATCAAGGGAATTCCACTCCAGTAAATTACATTACTTAGACAGACCTGAAGGCATTGTGTCTGAATGATTGGAGGGAAAAAAGGTTGTCAGCACAAAGCAGAAGATACTATAGAACAACTGGCTGCAGGGTTGGAAAGCGGTGTTTTTCTGATATTTACCATGCAAAGCTCTTCAGATGCCTTTTTAAATTTTTTTTGGTTGAATTACAAATGTATTGATGAAGCGATAGTATTTTTTGAGATGGTGTTTGGAGTGGATACCAGCCTGCAGCAAAAGTTTGAGCATGCACAGCTGCCATTTTTTCAGTAGGAATTGGGACTCCTTCAGACCTGGGAAAAATCTAGTTGTGTGTTCCCAGCTCAAGCAGTGATCTTTTTTATGCATTGCTTCATTTGGCTGAGGACTTGCTTTTTGGGCTGGATTTTGGTTGTGGTGTAGTTCTAGCATAGATTTGTGGGGAGGGGAAGGTTGTTACCATTCTCACTAGCAGTGTCTGGGGCTGGATTGTGGTGAGCAGCAGCAGATCACAGGACACAAATTTTATATTCTAATTTAGAGGCACTCAGACAGCATGGCGAGGTCTGTGATGCAGGTGGCTAGGAGCATGATGTCATAGTGACAGTGCAGCAAAAATCCAGAGACTTCATCCCTTTCAGTATGCATGTGCTGGCATCATACACATGTCCCTCGCACCGTTTTGCTCATTGCCCACCCAAACACACTGTTAACGCTGCCTTGCTCACCCCAGCCACAGTGATGGTGTTGAGTGGAATAGTTATTTCTTGCTTTTTTTCCCTCTGTAATGACCTATTACATCCACCCTCACAGGGGCAGTACCTCAGAGACAGGACTTAACTGCTTCTCTGTCTCTGATCTTACACACAGACAACACCTACAAGCTCCTGTCGTTTCCTAGTTTGCTCGTGGGTGAGACAGCCCAGCTCCCACAGTGCTCCCAAACTGCCGCTTGACGATAAAACAACTTCCCCCTGACGATGCTATGTTTCATTGCTGTGGCGCATAATAAGCCCTGCCTGCTTTGGGCTTCTTGTAAAACTTCAGCAGACTTCATACTGCTTAAAAACATATTTTTCCACTTGCCTACTCATGAAAAGCATCACTGAAAGTGCATGCTGTAAATAACGATAAGGGAGCGGGCTTTGTTTCTCCTCTTCAAAACTTGATTCTCAGCAAAGCCCACACATGGCAGGAGGATGGACATGCAGCGCAGTTAAATTAGCAGTCCTTAGCGTAGGCTTCTTTACCTAGAAATACCATTTCAAGTTGTGGGGCATTAAGCAGGAAATATGGCCAAACTGAAGGGTACTGATTCTGGGAAGGTTGCAGTTCAGATGCTTCCATGGAAATGGCCTGCCGTCCTCAGGATGCAGGATTCAGTCCTTACAGCCCCCTAGCTGGAAACCATAGCATCAAACCTACAGGCAGTGTGCAAAAGCAGTGAGGCATCTGTGGAAAAGAAGATGGCCTGTGTGGGATGGGATTCAACAGTAGAGCAATTTATTAGCAGGTCCTGATCATAGCCAAAGGTGAGTGGCAGGAAGCAAAGTGTTATTTTTATCTACACTTCCCGCATTTGAACTGGGCTGGAGTGGCCTGGGGTGTAGGACTGTCTGTCTGGATAAAAAGGGGAGTTAAGATGTAAGAGATGTAAAGTTTTTCCTTAGACCGTCATTGTCACGGGAAACTACTATGCCTGCTTAAACACTCATTTGTAGCATTATTAAAAATCTGCCGTTGCTCACTTCTCCTGTGGTATTTTGTGTCAAAAGCTGGCATTTTATCACTATTTCTTTTTTCATGTTGGGAAAGCAAATGCTGTTTCTTATATTCAGTGTCATTCCTGCGGTCGTGATCGAGCCACGTTTTCAAAGTGTGGCTCTTGTAGTCATCCATCCATCCACAGAGGACCCATTTGTTCTCGCTGCCCTAGCTATCCATATGATACCGTTTTCCTCTTCCCACGCTGGTCCTGTGGCATGAACACCTATAACCAGCACCTGTGAAGTCAGCAGGATCACTCCTGGGAGCGATGGATGCAAGACTGGACTTCAAATGCTGCAAAGTACTGTGATTGCAAGAGTAGGGTAGAGGGGGAGAAGGAATGACCAAACTCTACACCTTAGGGAAGACTGAGAGACTAACCAGTATTGCTTTAACTGAGAGATATTGAGCCTCCGCAGTCAGATCTGTATCCCCTGGCAAATGTATTTTGTTGTGTAAATGGCTCCCTGCTGTCCCAGAAGACTATCGCTATCTCCTCCTATCTTGTACAATGGAATTCTAAATAACCAATCTTTGTGCAGGAAAGTTATGGTTCAGTAAGCCCAGTTTGCTAACGAGTCAATGGTTTAATCTTAATTCTCACTGCTAGTGCTTTTGATAACACAGGGCTATAAAGTTTGACATAGCAGAAACTTCTCTATAAACTCTGATTTGCTTGCCAAAAAGTCAGACCATTACCGTTAATTCCCCTCTTATCATTAGTGTTATTAAACTGACGATTGATGTGTAAAAACTGCCATTTGCATGANTAGTTCTAACAGCAGAGATGTTCATATAAAGACATGTTCTGAACAATAAGATCGTTTATCCATGTATGACATAAATACATCGGAATTTAAATAATGAGAGACCTTGTGAAATGCAGCAAAACGCACACCAGTGGCATTGTGAAGTTTCCCTTCTCTAAAACCCTATTCTCAGGGAAAAGCAGCTTTACTTTTGCTTCGAAAATCCATTATCATAAGCCATTTTTTTTAAAACACTTGTCTTAGTGCAATATTAAAGCAATTTTGTACTCTAAGAGCAGCTCTTTTGTAAGGTAAAGTGCAGTCCCATGTGTGTATGTAATTGCGGTTTATAATACTTCTCACAATCCTGATTTCCCCAAAATTAAGAAAACCACTCACCTTTTTAGGCTTTCCTTTTCCTAATTATTTTTTGTTCTGCCTGTTTTTCTTCCCCAAAAGATCCTTTTTTAAAAACCCCTTCTTAGGAGAAGAAAAAAAAAAAGGCACAGAACGCTTTCTGGATTCATTGCAAAACACTGCTTGAAGGAAGCATTTTAAGAGTTTAGGTTATAAAGTTTCTGCCTCTTTCAAACTGCATGGGTGACACTGCTATTTTGGGAAGCAGTGCCATCTGCTTGTTCAACCAAAAAGCGGGGAAGATGTTCCTAGTTCTGGCATAGACTTTTGGGTTGATTCCACATAAAATCCCAATCGATCTTTGCTTGCACTTGCCCCCTCTATAAGCTGGGGAGAGCAAGGTCACTCACCTCTTCCACCTTCACAGCTCCCAGGGGAAAGGTGTTCAGCTCGTGGTCTACGATGAGCGAGTAAGACATGGTTGTTCACAACACAGTCCATCATGAGGTATGAGGTCCACAATTCCTCCCCATGGGTGTTCATGTCGCAAGAGCTGTAATGAGGAGAAAAAGAGAGCAACGTAGCGCCCAACACCTGATGCCACAGGTAGCTGCTACCTGCAGGTGAAGAAGAGGGTGTTTGGGGGAGGCTTGGTTGGGTTTTTCTGGAGAGTTTTGTCTGCTTTTGAGTAAGAAAGAGGCGGGACACGTTTTCTGGGGTTTTTCTTGCTTTTTTGGGGGAAAAAAAGCAGGAGGACAAGGTTCCCTGGAGCACAGATCATCCATCTACCAGCTAGTGCAGGCCTAAGCAGTGCGAGAGCTACAGAGGGCAGTAAGACTAGGTGGGGAGGAACGGCAGGACTTGTAGGTAGTGCAGATGGGTTGAAGGAAGAGGTTAACATGAGTAGGAGCAAGGTGGAGTCTATGTAGTATGTACTGCAAGTCTGTGGAAATAGCACAGGGGAACATGGAAATGTGAGGTTACTGTAGTCCTCCATGGGTGATGAAGATATTTCTCTGAGATAAGAGAGATTTAAGTCTATGTTATATTGCTGGAGTATTTGCAAATACATATGTATCATCATTACAATATCTTCCTGACTGGCAAAATGTTTCATCCAATCTCTGTTGACAGAAAAGGTTGCCTACTGATAATTGCTTTGCTTAAGTGTCTGATAATATGCCAGAAATGAGAGCATTCTCTGTTAGGTCACCTTTAATTATGCATGTACCACCTGTCAGCTTTAAATCTGAAGAAGATTGGTTTTCTCATTGGATTTGGAGTAGGGAAAAGAAGAGAGCCTTCAACAAGAGGACTAGGCAGTTGCAAACAGTGTGCCTATGGGGGAGTTTCACAGGCAGTCTCCTCATCTTCCCTAGTCATGGATACCGCTGTTGGCACATGCGGAAATATTTGAAATATTGCCTAAACTAGCTGCCGTAGCGATAGTTTTTGCAGGAAGATGATTTCAGACCATCTGTTGCATTTCCTAGTTTTCCTTTTTCCCCAGATCAAAGGGAGAGGGAGCGCCGAGGTGGGGAAGGACTTGTGGCAAATCGGGGCTTCTTTGGCAGTGCTGGGAGGAAATCCCTCCCAAAAGCCTTGTGGGTGGGTTATTCACTTTTACACTGATTAAAGCACACAATAAAACTAGTCAGGCCAATGAAGACATGCCAATCTAATAGGAAACTAAGGGCTCAAAAGACTGAAAAATGATGAGGATGGGTGCTTAACAGGGTTGCCATTACCAGACCCACTTATGATATTAAAAATTACCTTGGAGATGAAATTTTATCTTTGTACAGGGTGGAGAGGCAGTAATTGTTTGGGAATAGTTGAAGGGATTTTCAGTTCACACGAGAATACCAGCTGCTTAATTGATACAGTAATAGATTTTAGGAATCTCCTGGGTTTTCTGGTCTCTTTTACTCTTGAGGCAGGGAAAGGGTGGTTGGTTGTCCTCTGAAGTGCACCGTTTGTACCGGGAAACAGGAATGGTCTTTCTTAAGCTTCTCACCTGCTTTTGGCAGAAGAAAACATCACTTGCACTGTCAAATGTTGGTCCTGCTCCTTCTTGCCTATGTATCCGAGTCGCCTGCACTTCCCCCTCTCTGGGATTTTGGTTTTCCAGGTTCTGTCATCACTGCCTCAGCCTCCTGGAAAGAATTCCTCAGTTACGCTGATTAGCTGACATTGATCATTTCTCCTGGTAATACCTTCAGCCAGTGCTATTTTTGAAAATCTGGGATTTGGAACAGTAGGTCAGGTTGTAAAACGACGAGTGAAGAGGGACAGATGGCTCTGGATGCGAGAGCATGTTTCTGTTCCTCTCCCATTTGGCTTTTGCTGATGCTTCATTGTTGCGTGAGCATTTGAGGCTGTCATTTTGCATTGGTTAAGCAGTAGATAGATGTTCCTTTGCTGCAAAGATTGTCCTATGGCACTTGTCATGTCCCCCTCTCCACTCCAATGGGGCTCCAAGGTAGGCTCCCTCTGCAGAACCTGGAAGCGTGTTTGCACCTGAGGACATGGAAAGGGTTTGGGAGACAAGTGGATTTTCTGCTCAGAAATCTGGCTGCATTTTATCTAACCTTTTCCCCCACCAACTGCGCTGGATGAAGCTTGCCTGATTATTCCTTTGCTCCGCCTAAGGTTGCCAGACTCACCTTTCTTTGTTATTCCTGTGCAAGTGATGACAACTTCTCCATCCTCTGTTGTGCTGTGGTATTTTGCTCAGTTCTTAGACAGAATCTGATTGATTCAGACTTGCTTGCCTCTCTCTCTCTGGATAGCGGTTCCAGTAGCATCAACTGGACGTAGCTGAACTTTACAGAGCTGAAATGGAAAAGTGTGTGGGCGGTGCCACAACCTTTTTTGCTCGCACGTGATTCATTCAGCCTTTCTTTCCAGCCTCCTATTGCAAGCTAAAGGGCATTCCAGTCTAGCAGTGGTCACTGGAAGACACCTCTTTCATACAGGCTCCATCATTAAATACTAGGGTGTATGCATCTCATATCATATGTTAACCTTGTGCTACTGCTGAGTTGTGCAGCACCACTGGACACTGCAGCACGTGTCTCGTTCAGCAGTTTGAGGGACAACAATACTTCAGTGAATGCAGTACTCTGCTTTTGTCTCTGAAAAACTGGGCAACTAGATGAGATTTAAGGATACCATTAAGGACTAAGNCCCAAAAAAAAAAAAAACCAAAACAAAAAACCAATAGCATGCCCTAGCAAGGATTTTTCTGAGTTCTTCTGGCTTACAAGATGTGGCTTACATAGTCCCCAGGTCTGGCCAGTCCTGGGGGCTCTTTCTTGCCACATATTTTATGGATGATTACTTAAACTACCCAGAGCAGTTTTTCTGGAAAGCCTTCCTGTTCTCAAACCCAGGATCGCATTGTCTCCTTTGTCCTCTCTTATGACTACATGCCCCTTTTCTCTCCTGGACTCTTCAGTGGAGCTTGCCCAATTGCCTTGGTCATAGGAGGGGCTTCAGCTATCTTCTCCATTTCTCACGGGGACACTTATTTAACATTTCTCTTGTAACCTTTGGTGTGTTGCTGGTTTTAGGCTTTATGCTTTTTCTCTCTCAGTTCACTCTTTCAAAAACACTACAGTAAAACTTTTCACGTGTCAGATTTAGTATCTGTTATAGTAGAGGCTTCATGCAGGATTCATACTTTTCCTTCCATAGCAGTGCAACAGTGCTTGATAGTGAAGCTGGTGAAATTCAGAGCGGTGTGTTTACATTGAGATATCCGACTGTATACACTGTTAATTTTAAGAGGAAGGGGAACCCTTCATGGGATAATTGGTTTTGCCATATTTATAGACATGACCTCTTGCTGAAGGATGTTTTCATTGACTCCAAGTCGGCTGCTGACAGCCGGTATTACAAGAGTTCATTGTGAGTCTCACGGTCTGTGTGTGCTTATGTATACACAGCACAGACAAGACAAAGCCACGGAGAGATAATGAAGGCAGAGATGCTAAACCCTGTAGCAGTGCCTAGTAGCAAAGCATTTGAACAACTAGCATGGCCCAAATTCCAGCTCCTGTCTAGGCTGTAACGATCAGGAAAATCACTTTGTCCTTTAACTGATTTTACCAATCTGGATGAGTAGCCAAGAGGTCAAGGTAATCACCTCTCCCTTACCTACAGCCCTGGCAGCAGCAGCACAAGCTCCTAAACGAGGTAGTTTGCCTGTACCCCCACAGCCCACCGGTAAATGGGAATACTGCTGTATCTCCCTGCATGCCCTTTTGAGGCATAGAGGCAAAGCAGCGTGTGGATCGCATAAGTACCGCGGGCAGGTTTTGCAGTGGTTCCACCGCAAGTCAGTTGGCAACACAGTACTGTAGATCGATGGTAAGTAAATACATGCGACCTTCTCGAGAAGTTCAAGTGGGCAATCAGAGCAAGGCAAGTGGTTGCTTTTACACTTCAGTTGCAGAGCATTTGTGGAGGGATTTCAAGGAAACCTCTTGGTAGCAGGAAGCTGCTGCTGCAGGCTTTCGATGAACGATCTGCATAGTCATCTTCTGCTCCTAGTGCCTCCTTCCCTGGGCTGCTTAATAAATATGTGAGCACGGCCATTATCAGCCAGGCTCCATTTCTTTCACCTGTGCTAACGTGCCATTGTTTTATGTCGCATTGAGTGAGGAGGGAAAGCAGTGATACAAAGCCTTTTTTCCTTTCCCTTAAATAGGATTGATGACCACAGCTTAACAGCATTCCAAGAAAAATACATTTGATCAAAGGTGGCCAGAGCCTTCCCTGAGATGCTGCATAAGGACGTTCATCCTGATAATAACTTGCCTTTGCCATTTTCAGAGCAGACATTCCTATTGCAAATCCTGTGTCAGCTTACTGCAATTAATATGCACACACGTGTATATAAAGGTACCTCTTTGATTTCCCTCCAGGCTGCCTCCCCTCATCTCCCACAAAGGCCCAGGGCTGCACAGGATGCCCACACTGCCAGCAGCTCCATTCTGAGGGGTTTCCTCCAACAGCACCCGCTTGGTGCCCTTCAGTGCCCCTTTAGCCATGGGGGGTCTGCTCTGCTGTGCAGGAGCACCGGCGAGCTTTCTGCACGCCGCAAGCTGGAATTCCATCTGGGCCACTGCAATGAATATTGCAGAAACCTCACCGAGCAGGGGAAAGCATCATGCTTTTACGTGCAAGGGCTTGCCAGTTTGAATCACATCTGTTGTGTTGCAGAGGGGAATATTGCTCTGGTTGCAGTAGGTTAGTGGAGTACTAGCAAGTCGTATTTGCAAGGGGTCCTGGGCTTCAGTCTCATCTCATCTGTCACCAAGAGAAGGAATCTACTCTGACAAGTTCTGCAAATGCTGGTTTCACTTTTGGTTTTTGTTCCCCAGCCATGTCCTTTGTTTCTGAAACGCTGTTTACATACCACAGATTTTTTTTTGGGTGCAAATCGATTAGCTTTAATTTCCTTCTCAACTACCTGGTTTTTATCCCATTGCTTCACCAGCATTCTGTTGTTAATTCACATGGTATATGATAATGCGATGTGATATCCCTCCCCAGTTAGCAAAATGTTAGAATAGCTGTTGGCAGCTTCTGGAAGAGTAATTAGCAAGTAGGAATTACGCAAAGATGTGCACACTAGCCTAAGTAGGCATTTTCCAGCTGTCTGCAAGTTCAAAAACTAGTAGGGACTTTTCAGGCTCTAACACAAGATTAATTACTTGCTACTAGAAAAGAACGTTTACAAAAATGTGTAGTGTGCAATCAGGACTACTGTGTTTTTTTCCTTAATTTGGAAGTGGACTTCTTTGTGATAAAGAACAGGATTTTTACAGTATTTGGTAGTCGTTTTCCTGAGAACATGAGCCTTTTCGTTACAAGGGGATGTCAAGCTCAAACTGAAAATAGTAAGCTGCCTAAGAAAGCACTTAGGGCTTTGTGTACATCAGTCCTCACGCCGTTGAGCATAGCACTGCCTTCCATGGGGATGGCACGATGCAAGTGCCTTTGTGCTGGCTTCCTGAGCCAGGATCCCCAGCTCTGTATGCATCCTGGTGTAGCCCAGGACATCAGCATTTCCTTTCTCTCTTTCTAATGTGCAGGAGTTTCTGTCCACGATGCTTTCTTTAGAAAGCCATTTGCACTGCTGTGCCTCTGTTTTGCATGAAGAAGCCCACGTAAATCAAATATAGCCGCACAGCTGTGCTAAAAGCCTGCTTTTTATCCACAGGCAGCTATTGTCCACCAGCTTTTATTTCTCCTCTTTCCTATTCTGTTGGTCCTCCAGGATCAGCCTGAGGCTGGCTGGATTTTTGTTTGCTCCCTGCCATAAGGTAGTCGGTCTCTGATGGTGCGTTGGAGAGAGGGGGCAGGCAGAGGGGAAGCATACGGCTGGTGCATTCGGACTGCTTGACAGTTTTATTTTAAGCTCAGGCTCTTCTTGCCACCTCCGTAGCCTCTTCTGCTCTCTGCCTTTCGCTTGACATCTCTTGTACCTAATTCTCTAATCAACTGGATTATCACCTTTTGGCACCGTGTCCTCACCTACTCTCCAGCTTCTCACCAGCGATTATTCCTCCCCTCTCATCTCTTCTCTGCTCTGACACTTCACCCTGTTTGCCTCTCTGAGTGCCTGCAACTTTCCCTCCCCTCACCTCCCATTGAAAAAGCATCATCCCACCTCCCAGTGGGGGAATGGACAATTTCCAGGAAGGTTTTTTCTCAGTGTTGCCTCCATTCCCACTGCTCTTTCAAGCTCCTTGGCAGTCATTCCCCTCTCTGTTCGCAACCTCTCTCTGCCGCCTGCCCACTTCTGCTCCCCCCCCAGCATCCTTACATACATGTTGTAATAGGCAATGGCTTTATCTCCAGCTTCTTCAGTTTCTTTTTGCCCACTGAAAACACTGGAAGATAGCCACTCCTTCCCACAATTCGTTCCCCTGTTCTCACTTCTGCCCCTCCACCCACCGGAGGCAGCGGGGCCAGGACTGGGCTCCTGCCCGCTTACTACAGACCCTTCTCCCTTGAAACTTCTCCAGCCATCCCTCCTCCACCTTTCCTTCTGTGTAACTCTTGATCCATAAGCCCCCAGCCTCTTCAGCCTCCTTTCTGAGGTAAGCCTGGTCCTTTCCCTTCTTTTATCTTGCAACCTTCCACTCGTCCATAGTAAATGCAATTTTTAGCATCCTTGTGGATGTTGCTCCCGGCTCTTCCCTATCCCTTCAACTTTTCACCATTGCCTCTGGATTAGTCCCATTTCAGAGCTTTTTTCACACATCTCTTTCTTCCTGTATTATTACTAAAAACATTTGCACAAACATCCTTTTCAGGATTTTAATTTCTCCTCTTGATCATGCTCCTTTTGGAAGAATTATTGCCACATGCAGTGGAGAAGAATGCTTCTGTGCGTATGTATGCATGGTATAATGGCTACAAAGAATACTGAGCCACCTAATTTGTGCAGAGTTAAAGGAGTGTTTCCTCCTTGATATAAGTCTGGGTAGGTCTATTGATAGGACTGGCCCAAGGATCCTTTTAATATAAGAGAGCATGTCATTTTTTGATGTTTGAAAAGGTCATGCCAGGGAACGTGGGCTATTCTAGAAACATGCAATGACAATAATACATATTTTCTAAGAGATATTAATTCAACATTGTGCATATGTGTGCACATATATATATATACACATGCACATTTATGCACATATATAACTATATGCACATGCACATACATGGCTTTTTAAGGCACTATATTGGAGCATAGTATGCTGTAATAGAAAAGCGTCACGTCATTCATAACGCAGTAGTGACTGTCCTATATTTCATCAAGCAACAAGTATTTTTTAAAGCATTTTAACATTCCTTTGGGCATATAACCAAACTGTCTTACCAGGACTTAAATTCTTGAAGTAATGGCATGAATGTGCTAATGGCAAAATCTTCATTTAGTCTGATAGTGGAAAATTGTCTCTTCCTTCCATGAAGTTATGTCACTATGTGGTCAAGTTTGTCTAGGCTGGATTTGGTCCTGCATAACAATATTTGCATTCTTCTGACAGTGCAAGAAACACAGTACATTGATGTAGTTAGAAGATTTGTGGAGTGATTTTTTTTTTTTTAATTATTTATTTTTTATTGCAGCCTGCAATATAGGTGAGATACAGTTAGAGTAGGCAGAAGTTGGGGGGAAGAAGTAAGAAAAAAGTATGCTTGTTTTTACATTGCGGACTGTTCTCTTTTACATGTATATGGAGAGACAAACTCCCTAGCAAGCACTAGAGTTTGTCATCGAGGCTGGTCCTTTTTTTAGCACAAAAATTGCTGTAGGGGTTGCAAGCGCTGCGAAGTATTGATTGTTTCCCAGCACACTATTTGTATTACATATTTTAGTTAATAATTAGTAATGCTTTTAGGTTAGTTTCGTTTGAAATACTAATCAATGAGCTTTATAGATTCCCCACTTTATACATAAACATGCCAGTCTCCAATGAAGCAAAAGAGTTTTATTTTATCCCAGATTGTTTGTACTGTATAATTATTAAGCTGTAGTTTAATCTCCTTGTCTTCATGCTTTTATGGCTTGATCCTGCTTGTTGCAGGGGATCTCAAATCTTATTAAAGGGCATGGATTAAAGGCACTCAACACCTTGCCAAATAAGTGCTGGAATGTGCCAGCTAAGTCCTGTTGCATGTAGACCTCCCAGTGCTTCTCACTCTACATGTACACCACAAATAGGACTGTCTGCCTTGTATCTTGTCATTTCCCTCTACAAAGCTTTATTTTGCACCACACGGTAGGTTTGCCAGACTTCAGGTGTACGGGGTCACAGTTTTCTTGCTGTTCTGTTTTCTCAGCCTGTAGTTGGAAAACCACCACCAAAGTGTTTCAGCTGAGGGGGAAGTAAAAAGGAAAAAAATCTTGAAATTATGTGTTGATTTTCTGATGTTCAACATTTTTTTGAGCTCTGGTGCCCCCATGCTGCGGAGCAAAGACATGAGATCTCAGCTGGAGTGGGTTTGGGGCCACAGGTGCAGCTGTTGCTGTTCCTATTCCTATGGAAATCCATCTGACCAGCCAGAAACTTTGGAAAAGAAAGCCCAGGGCAGCTGATGGCTTCTGCTTAGTGCTGCCTCAGAAATCTGTTTTCTGACAAACCAGGGGGACCTGCAGAGCTGTGTTCTGCTCGCTCCATCTGTATTTGGTGTGGCGTTGTGGACTGCTCGGTTGTGATTTTGCAGGCCAGTGATGGTCAGCCAGCGCTGCTTGGGAAGCAGAAATGTCATGGCTCCCGCCGTCGTCCTGACCCCTGTGGGCTCAAGGGTCAGGTTACACAATGGCAGGTTTAGTTTGTTTAAGGTAAGGAAATTGTGCACAGAAGCTGTTAAAAGAATATAAGGTTGTCAAGTCAAGCGAGAAATGTTACAACATGGCCTGCTCAGCCTTCAATTGGATCCTGTGTGCATGCAAATTTGACAGTCTCTAATTGCATGTCTCCAAGATCTATGGAGACTATGGCTTCTGAATTCACATCAGAAAAAGCACACAGACTTTCTTCTTAGAAGAAAAGCATTTGCTTGTATGTCAGATATTGTTATCTCTTAAAGATTGTCCAGACTGTAGGTATGCGGTACATTTCATCAGCCAGGCAAAGCTTCCATACGTCACAGCTGCCTGAAACACAGCCCTGAGCAAACCTGCCATGGTGCTTAAAGTAGTGTGGCAATGGTGATCACCACCGTGGGGACAAGGTTCTCACTGATTTGCTTTGTATTACCTTCAGATATGGTATAGTCAGGTGTTCTGGAGTGTCCGTCCCCTTGTGAGAGAAGAGAGAAGGCAGAAGGTAGCAGCAGGTTGCACTCGCCACACTGCTGAGGGTGGAGAACGGCTTGGGATTTTGTGGGTCTCCAAGCTATGGTCTGCAAAGACTGTGGGGAATGTCTGGTTTTGGTGGCCTCTTTCTCTACCAATAGTACCTCTACCAATTCCCCTTGAAGACAAATGAGCAAATGGGGGCTGTAACTAACAATAGAGGGAGAAAGTGACATCAGTGAATACCCAACTGCATAAACCAGCCTTATGGTGCTTTCAGTATACGTAAGTCTAAACCATTAGGGTTGTACAAGAATCACATTGTTTGACTTTTTATTAGCCAGGTTCTTAGCATTATGAGAGAGGCATTGGAGAGAGTGGCACATGAGCAGGAATCCAAAAGAGTTTCAGTGGAGTGGTTCTCTTAAAAACAGCCTGGAAAATAAAGGTTTATAACTTGTTGCATGAGAAAATGAAGCTAGAACGGAAGCAGTTTGTCAAATGCTATTATTTGTGGACAGTCTTAAATAATGTGAATCACGGGGCCTCAAATCCCGTACAGTGACCTTGTGCAAGCAGAGTACACCACCTGCCAGGAGATTATAAATTTAAGCATGCACTGTTCTCAGAACTGAAAAAGATGTTTTCCAAAGTTAGAACCTGTTGTGTTGGCATAACATTACATTTAAAGTAAAAAGCGTTGAACGCACTGGGAATTGTTGAAGAATATTCTGCCAGCTGCTGAAAATTATGATTTTACACTGCCATCAATAACAAAAAATGTTACTCAAATGAGAAGCCATTCTGGTTAAATGAAGAAATAGAAGTAATGATAAAACATTAATTACTTGAATATCAAAAAAGGGAAAATAGAAAAGGCAGAAATCTTCCCTAGATGGTTTTTGTATTTGAAATGGTGGAAGAGGATGTGTCCATCCTGTGCAGTGATGTGGAAAGAAGAGAAAGTTTGCTGCTTATAGCAAAGGAGGATCTGAGACAGGCAGCAGTGGTTGAAATGAAACATTTTCACATCCTGGTAACTTTTACATCCAGGAATCTTAAAGGAGGTGGCTGAAAAGCTCTGTTGAGTAGCTGTTCATTTATAATAAATCTTGGGAAACAGGGGAAATTCCAGAAAATTGCAGGGCTGCCAACTGTATTTCCGATATTTCAAAAAGATAAAAGGTATGTCCCGGGGAACTGAAGGCTGGTTTAGCTTGACGTCAGTCCAGGGTAAAATAGCGGAAAAGCTATTTCAGGATCTGTCAAGAGAGAACTTGGGGGCTAAAGGTATAGATAATTCCAGTAACAGTTGAAGAGAGAGCTTGTCAAACAAACTGCTGGTTTTCTTTGCTCTGTCAAGATTGCAAGTCTATGTGATAAAGGCAACCATTGATATTGCCTTTAGGAGGCCAGATTAGGTGGTCCTTTCTGCCTTTTGGGTTTGTGAACCATATAAGGAATGCCTTGAGATTAAAACTCCCATGATGAGAGTGCGCTAATTCAAACAGAAATAATCAAGCCACTCTGTTTCCCTGGGATAAAGCGTGGCTTAGTTTGGGGTTTTGCGTGTTAATCTCCTATTTGATTTGATTTGGCTTTTGGAGCTTTAAGTGTGTTGAGTACATGAGTACGTTGTAGTTCTGTGCAGGCAAAGAAACCAAGCAAACTTCAAAAAGCTGCATGAAAAGCTCAACAAATAATGTAAGTATCCTCAAACAGAGATAAAATCCAAGTTCTTCTTATAGCAGCCTTTGCAGCTTTAATCCCTCGTTCTTTACTACGGCAAAGAAGCTTTCTTAAGCTCCTCCGGATCTTACAGAAGGAGAGCTTGTCTTTGCCTTCTGCTGTCTTTGCAGTCCTGTAAAACTATAAGTGCAGATGCTACATTGACTGTACTTACCCTCAGAACCAAGACCCAAATGCATCAAATCTTTTCTTTCTTTCTGGCTTCCTTCAGGCTGCAGTTGCATTTAGTCAAAATGCCCATTTGTCTCACATCCTCTCCTTACCTCGGCTGTAGCCTGGTAGGTGTTGGCAGCAGAAGTGATTGCTTTCCGTGCACCTTTCTCCATGGGTTGATTTATTGTTTACAACAGGAAGGGCACTTTAGTTCCAGAATAAGGGCTGGTTGCTGGATAAAGGGACTTTAAATAGGAATCTAGGCATGTTCCAGACTCTGAGGATGGTGGGAAGGCCTGCAACTCTTGCTTAAAACTTCCAATAACAAAATGGCAATTCTCAGATCCTTGCAGGATCAAAACCACTGTCAGAATACCTTGGCGTGATCCAGGTATCCCCTTGGCATTTGCTCTGAGTTTCTAGTCATTTCAGTGACATTCTGATCATTTGATGGTTAGAAAAACATGTGAAAATTGGTTTTTGCATGTGTAGATAAGCCTTCCAAGATTCAGACCTGTAGTCACTAGAATTTTATTTATTTATTTATTTATTTTTACATTAGTAAAAATCTATGATTTAACCATAAGGAAACATCTTTCCTTCAGTACATATGTTGGCAAAGGAGAACATTATTGTTGATACCTGTTTGGTTGTGGAAAAAGCTGCACAAGCAGATAGCAGCCCAGTTTCCAAGGAGAAGGTGACACCTGTATTCTTTCCCAAGAGCAGAAGGTACGAAGTTAAACCCTTCGAAATTCTGTCCCAAATTTAACCCAGTGACCTACTGCATGCGTTCCTGCTCTTCACACATTAATCACAACAGACATGTTCCAAAGGACATGCCAGTTTGTGTCCCAAGAAAACATGAAAGGATATTCTGAACACCTGCTAACTTGCAGCAAAGATGAAGAGCTTGCATTTTAGGAGAAAAAGAAGAGCAGATTTTTCCCATAGCAACTGTGTAGCATGACAGGAAAAGATGGGCTTTTGTCAGTTTTGCAACCTCTACAATTTGAGTAGTCAAAGATGTTAGCAGTGGTTTTGGCCATACCCTCCTATGCAGACAGAACTTCTTCCACCAGTTCTGCAGATAGGCTGGAAAAGCAGTAATTAGGACAGCTTGAGAAGTGAAGAGAAAATTAACCAGGAGATGTAATTTTGAGAGAGAACTTTTCTGTTTTCTTCTGGGTAAAAAAAAAATCAAAAACAATGCTCATTTGATAGCAACCAAAAATTTTAAGTACAGAGCTTCAACACTGAACTCTACTGGAGTTTTTAAAGGCTGGGCTTCCTTGAGAATAAAGCATAAGGGAAATTAATAGCTTTTACTCAGATGACTTGTTGGCATAGTCTTTCACATTAAAAGGCTGCTAAAAGGAGCAGAACAGTGCTATTGTTCATTATTTGTAGCTTCCAAATGCTGGTAGTATTGAGTCAATATCAGCCTGGCCTTTGTTGTCATAGTCATATTAGCAAAAGAGATTTCAAATAGAGAGACACATTCTTTACTATCCCAAAGTATTGATATACTGGCAAGTGGCCCAGATACTTGACCCACAGTTAATGCTTCAGCAATTTCATCATTTCAGATGGCATTGTAGTGCAAATTATACATACATACACACATGTGCACATATGCTCATAGAGGTACACGTAAATTATTTAAAGATTTAGGAGAAGGAGGAAAGCCGTACCACTGTATCACTCCTCAACCAAAGCCCCCAAACACTCATTTAAAGCAAGGAAGGCAGGACCTAAATCTGGTGGGCCCTTGCCAGAATTTCCAACCGCCGTTTGTGTGGAGACCTTAAACCTTTTCAAGAGAACTCACCAAGCTGGAGAGCAAGATAAAAACAAATCACTAGTTCATTTTTCGCTCTCTGATTCTTCAATCTGGCAATCCATTTTACCCAAGAATGAACCAAAAGGCTGTGTCTTTTCCCCAAGGTCCTGAAGCCATTGACCACTTCAGAAAAACATACTATGTTGTTTGTTTTGCTTGGTGGTTTCCTGGCACTGTTTCGGTGTTGGGCATTCCCCATTCTGCTTTGAATAAGCTATTTTGAGCAGCAGACTTGGTTCCGGTCCCCTTCACCATAGCCAGCTACTGTAAAGAGCAATGTGAAAGCCATGAGAAGAGACTTTATCAGGGAAGAGTTCTGTGTTTCTCACTTTCCATGTACATATATGTCAGTTGAGTGGCTTCTGAGAAATAAGGATAGAGGACAGTTCTTCTGTTGTTCCTTCTGTTTTCCTACCTGGTCTATGTCTTCCCCTATCTCATTTACTATGTCCCTCTCCTGAAGGCATCTTCATTTATATTTGAAGGACGTTCAAAATGCATGTTGTACTAAGCCTGACTTACTGAGTGTAGGACAATTAGTAGTATAATTACATAATTTTTTCTGAGTTATAAAAAGATGCATGTGTATACTTTGCCTAGTAGGCCTGTATAGAATGTATATGTCAATGCATGTAGTGTATGTAAACATTATTTGCATGTTAACTGAAGTCCCTAAAGACTGCAAGCTATCATTCAGCTGGGTTCCTCTCTCAAAAAACAATAACAACACAACCCTCTGAAGTCAAGAAATAGGTTTTATCTGTATGTGGAACATAAATCTATTTGGACTCTTAAAGCAACCTCCACTGGGAATCCCTGCCTCCTTATGGTACCAATCTCTGAGCAACCTGAAGCACAATTTCTTTAGAGTAGACACCTGGGGTTTAAATAAACATTCATCATGGAGACTATGCGCATCTTGACATTAGTTTAAAAAAAAAAACCAACAAACAAAACCCAAGATCCATTGCAGAAATGAAGCTGTGGTACATTTCTGTTCATGTGTGCAATCTGCCAATAGTAAAATCATTGTAAGTAACCAAAATGCTACAGACAAAACTTACATTAAGCAGTTCTGTTTAAAGGTCTTCAGGATCAGAGTCCCCCCCTTTTTTTTTCCCCTAGTCTCTATCCAGTTGTGCAGTAGGGTCTACATCCAGTATAACAAAACCATTAAGTGACTTTTGCAATGGGTCTTACTTCCTACATCAAAGCCTCTGTGCTGTGACAACGCATGGGCTGTGCAAAAGCAGCCGTTCCTGCTGCTGCTGACGCATCCCTGTTCCTGTTGTTTTAAGCTAAGGAAATGAATTGCCAGTATTCTCGTCTCCACTTCAAAAGTACGTGAAGCTTGCCATGCAGAAGCAGGGCTCATGGCTCAGCTCTGCAAGCAGCCCAGGCACTGATGCTTCTGCTCACTGACCAGTTTGTGGCCCTTGAACTGTGTGCAGCTGTTTAGCAATACAGAGGGTGCACCCTGGGCTGTGAACCCTTGCTGTGTTGGAGCCATGCGGCCTCGTCAGCAATGTGAATTCTTGCCTTTAGGAGATGTTACTAAATGTCTGCAGGGCCCTGCTGCGTGCCCAACCAGACCCGCCTCTCTAGAGGGCCCATGGTTAAATCCTCTCTTGGGTTCCTCTTAGCTATCCTCCTTCCCACTCATGGTCAAACGAAGGCCTTGCTTTGAGGCAGTAGGGTCAGAAGCACCAGCAATCGCTATCAGCAGCAGTGCATGTCTATAGCTGTCAGCCAAGAATGCTCTACAATGTCTTTTCCACTTGTCCACATATCTATCTTCTGCTTTACAGCAGAAGTTACTTAAACAATGAGAAAAGCTCATTTCTGAAGACATTCTTGCTAATGGCCCTGGCACCCACAGTATTTTTGGCAGCAGGCAAGCCCATGTAGCCTGGCGGCCTGCTAGTCTATTTTCAATTATCTGGGGTGTTCAGAGAAGAAGACATTAATATTGCTGAGGATGACATAGCAAATTACTACTGCTCCCTAACCTTTTTAAATTGCTAACACTGTTGTAATCTGTAATTACAGAAATCAGTGTGAGAATTGTGGCACAGTATAATTATCTTTCCTAATACTTTATTGCTGTATGAATTATTAATCAAAATCAGTCTTGTATAGTATTTGCAGCAACTAAGAAGAATAATGTATAATTAAATTTCGTTATTTCTATTTTTGTGCTGGTGTTTTATGATGTTGTAATTGATAATTAATTGGTTAAAAATTCACACAATTCTTGGGAGTTTCATATGACTATGACTGCTCAGTATTCAGCATTTATTAATTGAATAATGGGCTCACTGAAGAGACCTTTGTATGTAGTCTTCTGTCATTGCAGTGAGCTCTCAAAAATGGTGAATTAATCATTAGGCCTTTCAATAGCTTCTTTTTAAAGGAAAGCAGTGACAATATAATCATATCCTTTGTTGTTATAGCTATAATTGAGAGATCCTAATAACCAATTACAAGGATGGTCATTTTAGGAGCTCTGAAGTGTCAGTTATTGATAAATTTCTTTAAAACAAAGTGTTGATTACACAGAATGAGTCTTTTCATAGAAAAAATATTAGGAGATGGGGAAGGAAGCCTGGAAAATTATTTTCCTCCCACTTGCCACTTAAAAACAGTGCATGTTTATCCCTAAAAACTGTCAAGTCTGATGTGCTTTTGCTGCCATTTGTCAGAAGTACAAGTTCCCCTCAGCTTTTTCATTCTTTTATCATCATTCTCCCCATTTTTTCCTAGTACCTTTTGCTAAATTGTTAGGGAAAAAAATTAATAGAAAGCCTCAGAACAAAAGAGCATTTTTTCATACTCTCTGCATCCTATTGAACAGAAATACTGTCAGACGTTTCCATGAAATTGTGCAGTGCAGACTCTCCAGCTACCTCTGAACAAAGAGTCTTAGATGCATTCAAGCTGACCACTCCAAGTTATTCCTAAGTGTCTTTACTCTTCGTGGAGCTGATTGGAAGAATGTGAAATGGAACTAAAAATAACCCCAGTTCAGTATTGATCCTCTCTTTAACACAATCGTGAGAAAGCCGGGAGTCACCTTGTACACCAGGATATAATGCAAGCTCCAGCTTATGAACCTGCAGTTCATTTTACACCAGGTCAGGTACTGCAATTCCTAAATGAGAAATCACACAATGTTATCTGTTGGCTTCCGTACTAAAATACAGCATTACAGGCATAATGAGGAGATACCGATAAACCTTCTCAGGCCTTTACTGTGAGGTTGGGAGTCCTCTGTGTGCTGTTGTAGATCTGATGTCCTGCTTACACCTCCTGGGATACAAATGAGCCTTTGTTTCATGGGATGAGATGATGCCTTTAGGCCCCCTATTCTCCCCATCCCTTTCCTCACTGGTGTTTTGCCACAGAGAGGCTACAAAGACGCTTCTGCTGCAGTCTGTGCACCTTTTATGAGTTGAGCTTAACATCTGATGGCTTCTCATGTTCTAAACCCAGCGCTCCTCTGGAGCCAGTGGGAGGGGGAGCCCCTGCTGTCAGTGACACCCACCACATGTAGTCATTAGACAGATGTTTTCTACTGCTTGCCCTCAACAGCATGGTCCCATGCAACTTCAGTACCCATTTTAGAGAGAGGAGTGCAGGGCAGCATGCCCATCACTGTCTCCTGCAGTTGGGGGCAGAGGAGGCGAGAGGTCTGGGAGGCATGTGTGGAGGTGATAGATTTGGGTTTTCATCTGTGTTGACATCCATCAAATAATTTGTTTCTGAGACAGTGGTTAGTAGGTCAGGAAAGACAGATAATACAGGCATGTTCCTCTGCCCAGGCAGTTTGTTGTTGGCCAGTGTGCTGGAGCGTGTGAATATTCATCCAGTGTAAACTTGAACCCTGAGTTATGTGGCCTTGGATGTTTTTGTAGGAGTGACTAATCCTTTTACAAATCTGGTGAGTTCTTTGCCCAATAACATGCAGCAGTGGTCAGTTATACATATGGTTTATTGCAGTAACCATGAAATCTCTCAGGAAAAACAAAACAAGCATCTTCCTATGAGTACAGGGTACAATTTCAGTTCATTTCTGTGGTCAGGAATCACAGCTCTTCTTTTTACAACTTCTGCGTTTGTCTTGCTGCTTTTATTTGGGTGTCCTCTCCTATTTGCAACACTAGAAACAATAAATAGCAGTGCTGCTTTGGCCTTTTTATTTTGTATTATTTGTATAGCATTTATTGAATTGATCATACTTTTTGAGGAGGGCTTTTTCTCTTTTCCTTGCCAGTAATCTTTTTCATTGTTCTCCTGAGGATTTCTTTTGTCTCTGTTTCGACATCAGTAATCAGATACAGACACTACACAACAGTGTACTACACCAGAAGTAACTAGAAAATACATCTTATTAAAATATTTCTCTCCCTCTAAAATAGGTGATGACAGTCTATCTGTCTCCAGTCTGTCTTCTTCATGAGAGACTCTACATTGGAATTGAGATTCCAGGTGAATGAGTCTCTGTTTTACTGTGACGGTGGTAAAACACTGCAACAGGTTGTCCAGAGATGGTGTGGGGTCTCCACCTTTGAAGAGACTCAAAACCCTACTGCACACAGTCCTGAGCAGCCTTCTCTAGGTCACCCTGCTTTGAGCAGGGAGGCTGGATTAGATGCTATCTAGAGTTCCTCTCCAACCTCAACTATTCTATTATTTTTTTTCTTTCTTCTAATTGCCACTTGTGTATAACAGTGCCCTGGATTTATTGTGTCACCTTGTTAGTGTCTAATTCTTTTTTGTATTAAGTCTTTTTTAAATTCCTGACAATCCCTATTACCTTGGACATTTGAACTCATTTTAGCAATTTCAGTCTCCCTGTCATGGTCTCTGGACTTCTAGGTCACTAATCAATGTAGGATCATGAGATGATTCATGTTGAAAGGACCTTGGAGGAGGTTCCTAGCACAATCTCCTGAGCAAAGCAGGTCAGCTCTGAGATCTGAGCAGGTTGCTCAGTGCTATATCCAGTCTGGTCTTGAAAACCTCCAAGGATGGAGATGACACAACCTCTCCAGGCAACCTGTTCCTCAGTTTTTCCTTATGTCCAGTCTAAAGCTCTGTTGTTTCAAATTACTCCCAGTGCCTGGCCCCATCTTCTCGATGACCTCACTGCAGGAGTGGCAGGCTGCTGTTAGGACCCTGGTGTGCCCAGACAGTCTCCCATCCAAGTACTAAGTGTGCCCAACCCTGCTTCAGGTTCAGAGATCAGAGGAGCTCAGGCGTGTTTCATGGTGTGCCCATAGGCAGATGTGAGCCAGTACTGCTGCTGTTTTGTTTCTGGAGGAATTTCACTGTTAACCTGCTGAAAATTGCCCCTGCCTACCTTCTCTGTTGAATACAGTTTAGCCTAAGTGATTTTCAGTCTGATGCAACTTCTCACCTTATGACAACTGAGCTTCTCTAGCAGCCTTTTGTAAAGGTTTTGTCAAAGGATTTCTGAAAGTCAACACTAATTACACGTACCAGTGTTCCTCACTGCTAATTTGACACACTTCAGGAATTCTAATAGAGCCCATCAGAGACATGACTTCCCCTTGCAGAAGCCATGCTGCTTTGTCATGATGATAATTTGCCTGGTTAAGTGCTCTGTAGCTCTGCCACAATCGAGATTTACCTTTTCACGTAATTAACCCAGTTCTGATGCAGGACTTTCTGGTCTGTCTTGTTAAGATTTTCTCTCCCCTAATGCTTCCCTTTAAAAACAGACACCTCATTGCCTGCCCTCTAGTCTTGTGAGGCAGGACCTGGGTTTTTTCATGATAGGTAATGTATTTTTGGTGGCAGCTCAGGCAGTGCATTTATGAGTTCCTGGAGAGTTTTGGGTGAGCACCAGCCAGTAGAGACAACATGCTGCAAACTGAAGTAATTCAGATGTTGCATGAGCAACTTTTTTGGTCTCCTGAGGTTACACGTGCCTCCTCCATGCTGCCCAAGCAGAAGGGCTCAGTGGGATCTCCCACCCGCCGCTGTGGAAGGACGGTGTAAGCAACGTTCCAGTTCACTTCACTGCAGTTGCTGGCCTTTACCAGCAACTTTTTTTGGCGAGGTTTCAATGGTGCTTTCCTTGCCCACAACAGTTCGTGCCAGTTTCTGGAAACTTTTGTGTCAAAGAGGCTTTTTCTGGCAGTATGGTGACCTATATGCAAACAAATGCACAGCATGTTCTTTTGAGCTGGAGAAAGGCTTGCTAAGACATTCTCTCTTTGGTTTGAAGAAATACCAAGTGTGTAGCAATGATTTCCATGAAGAAGGTTCTGCAAATTCAGCATAATACTGAACTCAGCAAAAAATGATGCGCTTTGAATTAACACTGTATAAAAGACTTCCAGCCCGGCTTGCCTCAGAGTTAATACCCAATCCCTGCTTTTCTCTTCCGAGGAGAAGGAAAAAAAAAAGTTGAATTCTGCTAATTTTCTTGCTACTACATGCCAAAGCCCTGCAGTGACCTTTTCACTTTGCATTCTAAACCCTTTCCCCGTGAAAATGAACAATATACTTCCCAGTGTAAGGCTTCACCGTCTTGCTCCTGTCCTGCAGGATAAAGCCCTCTAGGAGAGGAAGCACCTCATGCCTGGAGGTCATTCAGTCAACGGCAGATCGTGGAAAAGGGAAGACTGTAAATCACTTGTGTTGAAACACTAGAAGCTGATAAATAGGTGGTCCTGAGCTGTAGCCCAGCCCTGGCTTCCCTGTGCGCAATGCAGGGCTTGGGGTGCTTCCTGGAGCAGCCAGGGGCACAGCCAGGGGAAGTCTGTGTCAGGCTGAGATTGCAGCTGCTGGCCAGGGCATACACGCGGGCTCTCAGCGGCTGTGGGAAGGGGCACGGCACGGATCTGCTGTCGGGAAGCCCCTGGAGTCACAACAGTAGCCTTGGGAAAGCATGGTGTTATAAGCAGCTGGGTGGAGGTCCATCCCAGGAGCGTAGCTAGGGATCCGCTGGAGCGGACGGTGCGATTTACAGCCCCAGCATCTCAGTACTGCGTCAGTCAGGCTTCCTAGCATAGAAAGTAGGCTTGCTCGCCAGCGGGGAAATACACTGTGGTATTTTCAGCACTTCACAGGGCATGCAACAATTTTTTTTTTAAAATACACTTGATGAGAGCTGTAGTTAAAAAGTGGGAAATTACTAATTAGTAACCAAGTAATTCAGGGTTTGATTCACACAAATTGCACTATTACTGTAAAAAAGGATTGCAATTTCAGGCAAACAGTGGGTTTTGGTTTTTTAAAAAAGTCACTGAAAATGTAATTGATGTTCTGTTCATTACCTGCCAGGTTTCAGGTTTCTTGTACATATTTTCATCATCTGAGACATTACAGGCATAAAACATGCCTGGAAAAGAAAGAAAAAAAAAAACGCTTTCCCCTTTGCATTGTCATTTGCAACTCTCAAGTTTTCCCACTAGATTGTTCTAGTAAACTCTTGCATTTCATAGCACGCAAGAGTGACCACTTAGAACATCATTATAATGCTGTCGTTAACATCAGAGTTTGGTTACACAGAAAGCTATGAGTGGGATGAGCTAAGTATCATTTTCTCTTTTACCTTACCAGAGTGCTAATAAAATGATTGCTGTTAATCCCTCTCGTTAGTCTCAATTTATGAGGAGAAAAAAAAAAAATACAAATTTTCTTCTGGTTAAGAAATCTAACCGGTAGCACAAAAAAACCCGAAGTGTCTCTCTCCCCTGCCTGTATGCAGACCAATAAGCAGCTATGTATTGTCTTCTAGATATAAAGTCAGTTAAGGGCTAATCTGGGTTGGTTGGTTGGGTTTTTTCTGTTCACGTAGGCATTTCAGCTGGGTACTCAGAAGTGTAGCATGAGTCAGCAGTAAATACTGAAAATACCAGTAAAATAGAAGCCGTAAGCATCCCATTAAGACTTCCAGGAATATTATAGTTCTGTAATGTTGGCAAAAATACCTATTTTGTAGAGTCATCATAGCCACTGGTTTCAAAATACTCCTATAAATGTGGGAAGATGTTGAGAAGTCTAGTACATAGTTACAAGTAACAAGTGGGTCCTCTTAAGTCCATTCTCGTCTAGATTATTAGTATCTTTTGAATGACACTGTAGGAAAATGGTACCCTGATTTGAACTCATGGCGAGAGAAATAGTTTGAAGTCATGTTGTGTCTGTCTCCTAGTGTACCTGCATATTGTACTAGCAAAGGAAAATGCTGTAAAGACCCATGTTAAAAAGTAGCAGAGGAATTTTGCTTCTACTTGCTACAGTGGTCAGATATTTATAGTGCAGCAGTATTACACCAAAAAAACGTCGTCTGTTGCCCTTAGCCCTGTATGCCTCTGAATCTTGCCTCTCAGAAGGCAGTTGTTGTTCGCAATAAGGAAAAATAATTCCTTAAAATACCTGAAATTTGTGCGACTTTCCTATCAGCAGCAGATAGAATAGCACATACAAATAATCCTTTTTCCCATGTAAGCACTAAAACAAGCATGTTTGGTTTGTTTTGGGGCACATAATGTGTACAGACACAGCACAGGCTTTTACACTTTTCTACTCCGTGAAATTGAATTGGGAAAATAACATGAAGAGAATTCAGTCTAGTGCTGGGCAGAAAATTTTGGGTAAAAGAATTACTTCAACATGTTCAAATGCGAAGGGTGTTGGGGGAAGCTGATCCCCACCACCATCACCACCACAAGTCCAGTCCCCATGTTCAGAGGCATTGCCAGTTCTGTGTGTGCCAGAAATTGCAGATCAGGCAGAAAACTTCCTAGCTCAGACAGTTGTAACGAGTGTCTTACATCCTTCCAACCTCTGCTCTGCTGTCAGGAAGAGGAGACTTACCTGCAGGCAGGAGCAGCCCCAGCACCCGCATGTTGCCCTGCTGCCCAGGGTTGGACCTCCACATGGGTCAAGACATTTTCTTGGGTCTGTGGGTCTGGAATTCAGAAACTGTTCTTTTCTGTAAACGGCATTAAACTGCTGGTAAAGGCATGTTGCTTTAGCCATACCTGGAAACAGATTTCTTCTGAAGCCACTAAGCATCTTTCTCTCCCCCTTAAGGCTTAAAATGGCTCTAATTCTGATTGAGAAAAGAAGTCACTATAGTTAGTGGCTTGTGTTCATCGGGTATGGTTCTACCCTGCCTTTCACTTGAGCCGAGGTCTTCAGTGTAAACACGCAGCACTGCCTGTCCGCTGGAGAATAGGCTGGGTTTTTGAGGGGTTTTTCCCTTAATCTGAAAACAACAGAAGCAAGCACAAAGCCCTTTTTTTCACTATTAGAAGACCCGACAGTTGCTCTTGTTTTTTTTGCTAAAATCTCCTAAAATTTCCCATGTACCCATATTACTGCTTCTACTAAATCGAAAATTGTAGATGCGTAGTAGGTGGTTGAAGGAAAGCACTTTGCAGTCCATCTAAACTCTACTTTGGTTTTGAGGGGGGAAGTCAAGGACAGGTGAGGTAATCGAAGTGCAGCAGAGTGAAAGCCAGTGGCAATGAATGCCCTTCCCCATACCTTTCCCAAGCAACTTGCTTAGATTTAAGAATTAACGGGCTGCTTGGCTGTGGTCCCAGGGTATCCAGAAATCAGGCAGCATCCCATCACACCGTGTTCGCCCGGTAGCTGTGTTGCTCCTCACCGCCTTGTTTGTGTTTTCTTCCTCCCTTCTCCCCTGCAGGGTGTGAACGGCATGTCTGTGGATGAGAAGACTGACTCCCCCATGTATGTGTATGAGTCAACGGTGCACTGTACCAATATTCTCCTCTGCTTAAATGACCAGCGGAAGCAGGACATTCTCTGTGACGTGACGCTGATCGTGGAGGGGAAGGAGTTCCGCGCCCACCGGGCTGTGCTGGCTGCCTGCAGCGAGTACTTCTTGCAGGCGTTGGTAGGGCAGACGGAAAATGACTTGGTGGTCAGCCTGCCGGAAGAGGTACAGTATGTCACCGTGCCCCTGCCATAAACATGAGCCCCTTCCACCCCATGCGGTGAGGACGACCTCCGTGGTCCACTAAGGTGGCAAAGGGGAGCATGGCATGGTTTTCAGTGCCTGCCCTGGCATGGCTCTGGATGTGGTTTTTTGTGTTTGGGTGGGTTGCAAATCGCTGAAGGATGGACATGTTCACACCAGCCTTCCTCACCAGTGGTAACTCCTAACAGTTACGGTGGCAAAGCTTTAAGATGCTTCAGCTCGCCTTTGTCACTGCCGCCGAGGGAGTCGTACCCAAATGCTTAATTACCGTAGCTTCATTCAGGGTATTGTCAGGACCCTGATACTCTTCTGCTGTACCAGACAGGAAATTTGAAAGGGGTGACGTGGCTGCTAGGTGGCAGGTTATTGTTGAAAAATCATTTGAGCTGTCACATTTGAGCTGTGTCATCACTGTCCACCCCTCTCCGGCAGTTCATATCCCTCATCCTCCTCTTTCCCCTCTCCTGTACCTCATTCAGCCTTGCTTCCTCTCATCTCCCCTCACAACAAGTTTGGGATTTAACTGCTTCAGGACATGTGTTTTCCACCAAGAAACGATGAACATGGTCTGTCAAAAAGCAGGGTTTTTCGCATGCAGCGTGGCTCCCACAGCAGGAAGCCAAGGGACGTAGAAAATACATACTTCACTGGAAAGTTTACTTTATTTTACCACAAAATCTTGCTGGCTGGCTTCCACCCCCACTGTAGTTTCCTCACAGCCATACAGCTGTGACAGCACAGCTACCGTAGGGCATGCCAGTGGCTTTGCTGCCCACAGAGGGCAGATATGTGCCTGCTGGCCAGTGCTGCCATCAGTTGCCACCTCGGCACTGCTTACCCGACATCTCCGGCTGGGATGGGTGGTATGAGAAGGGTGGCAATGTACTCAGGGCATGGGATGGCAGTTGCTCAGTGGGAAGGTACTCTGGCATACAGAGGGATTTTCACTATCATTTGCTTAACACCCGTGAAGAAGCACAGTGTGTTTTTAAATGATGACAGATCCTGAAGTGTCACACACCATTTTCCCCCCTCTGGTTTAGCTCTCCAGAGACTTAAGCAGCATCATGATGTTGTCACGGCACAAGCTGGAGAGCATTAGAAGAAGTAGGTCACCAGGTGTGACTTCATGAGGCTTGACACTGAATATTACTCATGAAGAAATTTCAACCCAGACATTTTGCATAGGAGTTTAGAGATATCACAGAGGATGTGCTAGGATGCGCACTATGATTCTGCAGTGTCCACTAATAATTTCCAGTGGAAGAATCGAGTCTCAGTGAGTGTCGCATAGCTGTCGCACCACAAAGCAAGGGTGGGAACAGAGAGGTGACAAAACACGCCCAGGGTTGCACAGGTACAAAGAGGCAGGAGAGTATCAGCGCCCTTCTACAAAGCTTTGGTGAGACCTCCATGTATGATTCAGGTCCTGTTAAAGAAAAATAATTGAAATTTAATTAAGTATATACAAGAGTGACTGAGACGTTCAGAGGAAGGAGCCTGGCCTAAATGAGGAGAAGACGAGACCATGGCAGGTTCATACTGCTGGTGTGACAACTGCAACAAGCTACAGCTCTGTGTAGGCAGAGGAGATGAAACAGCTGAGAGGAGGAGTTTCTCTTTAATGCTAAAAGACAATGTTGACTCAAGCATTGATTGGTTTCAACTGGCTTTTAGTAAAAGTAGATTGCAAATTAGCAGAATTCTAATCACAGCAGTGGTGAGGTGCTGAGCCGCAGGCCAGTGGGAGGAGCAGGGTGGTGGAGGGATCATGATGTATCTGCACTTGGTGACCCAATCCTTTGTTCATATGACACTAAAGATTTAAAACACAAAGGTTTGTCTACGTGTGTTATATGAGATACTATGTAAAAAAAATTCCTCCAGTCCAACTATAAATGATTTCTATTTAAGTGAATCCCCTTTGGATAAATGAAGTATTGGACTTTTACATTTTAGAATACATCTCAAAGAAAGATCAAAAAGTTTTAGTGACTTACGGTTACTCTGGCTGCTGTTACAGCTCAAGTGAAGTCCATGGATTTGCAGAAGCAGTGAATTTAGTTCTTAAGGTTTTTCCCAGTATTCTGAAATTGTCAGTTTACCACCACTGTTACTTTGCCACATGCTTCTCTTAGTTGCAGAGCGCCAGGGCTTTAACTTTCTCATCCTGGAAAAGAACTGTCTTAGCCTATTAAACAAGACACCTAGAGTTACCAGTGCTTACTTGTACAGTTATTTTCCACATGCAAATTCATTGCTGTTAGCTGCATTGAATTTAATGTGCTCGGTGGCTACTTTATTTGAATAGATATATGTGAGGTGGTCAGTTAAATAATTTCCTCACAAATGCTAGTCACTTGGGGTAGAGAGCTGCCTGATGCACTTTGTTATTTCTGTTATTCCTTGGTTTAGGAGCATGTCTCTGCTTCTGGTGTTGCTCTGCTTCAGAGTGCTGAGCGCTTTGGTAAGTGCCTGTGTGTAGATATGGGAAGTGCCTCCAACAAAGAACAGTGTTGGAGCTCCCCATAAAAGGAACTGAAACACTCCTGGTTTTTGAGAGCTGATAGAACAGGGGAAAACCCGTCTTAGTTACACTGCATTAAAAGAAGTTAGCAGGGTCTTTTGCAGTTCACAGGCTAATGGCTCTTCCCAAAGCTATTGTTTTTTAGTCCATGGTCTGCAGAGCTCTGGCAGCCCATGAGTTCCTTCTAAAGGTATCTGTGAAAACTGTCTTAATCCGTCACGTAGGAGGTTATTCCTCCAGTGGAGAAATTTCAAACAAAAGTTCGAAGTTAATGTCCTGAGCCAGTACTTTTTTTCAGGCTTAGAGACAATTTATGTTGGCATATAGATTGAAAATAATTTTTAAATATAGTCTTCACAGTTCAAAACTTTTCCAAACATGACGATCACTCGTAAATTAGCAAAGCTATTTTTAAGTCAACCATACAAGCATTGCATTTTAAGTTCTGGCATGGTTTGAAAACTGCTCAAGTGTGCAATTGTGGAGAAAGGGCATTATTATTATTATTATTATTATTATTATTATTATTATTAAAGTTTTGATGTTGGAGCTGGATAAAGCTTTATATATAAAGCTTTTACACCCATGTAATGTTGGTGTGAGGGAGCTTAACATCAAAACAAAAGAACTTATTTTTGATTATTCAAAGCAGTAAATCTGCCTCTGAAGTCTAAATTGTAGACTTTTTTTTTATTTGATAGCATGTTGGGGTCTTTTTGTTAATCTGGCATCCAGATGTTGTTAAGTGTTGTCTAGGTAAACAGTGAACATATGTTTTTTACATTATTTCTTGTTTATATCCAATTACAGGTGAGAGCAGTCATTATGATACACCAGTCATTTCAGTAGGAGACATTGTGCACACACAAAATTGGGACTAGTTGACCTTACAGGGTTTTAAACTGCTGCAGAACTTTGTGTTAGACATTTCAGGTCAGTTCAGGCGTGACTTAATGTGCCTCAGTTCAAACCTTTCCCTAATCAAGTTAAACTAAGTCAGTATGGAGCTAATTCTGCACTGATTGAAGAGTTTCCATAAACCCTTTTGTGCTAGCCTCGGTAATTTGATTTCGTACTACACCTTTTGTTAAAGCAAGGTATTTTAGTGTGTAGACAAGCGCTTGGAAAAACAGCCGCATAATAACAGGGGCTCAGATGTGGCTGTGGTGTGTGAACTGTCAGCCCTCAGAGCAGAGTTAGAGGAATGGAGTGTGTCAGCTGCCTACAGCTAATAAAAAAGGACCCGTTAGCTCTTAACTTCTGTGCTTTTCTCTTCATTTGCAGTTTTTGGTAAACAACTAGAACCTCGCCTGCTTTTCACCCAGGGTATTTTTCAGCAATTGTGCATTTTTCCTCTAGCAGCAGCTATTAAATGCAGCCCCAAATTAATATTTTCCAAGAACTGAGTTTAAAGCTGTAAAGTTAGTCATTCACTCCGTACCCCTAACTGTTGTTTTGTTTTATTTAATCATGAAAACTGGTCTTCCTTCCTTTAACAAGGCACTTAATTAAGCTTTTAATTCATTATAAGAAGTTAAATGGCACTTATGAGGCTTTTTTAATGGTTTCCACTTCCCATCCAGATTACAAAAAAAGGTGTGAGAGAGAGAGAGACACGGCTGTCAGCCAGAGGTATTGTAGGTCATGCCAATATTAGCTGGCAGCAGGCCATTATCCAATTAACATTGCTTCATCGCTGCAAGTAATAGCTCTCGAGTAGATGATTGAGTCATTCATGCTGTAGTGGTACTCTACTTGAGAAGGAGCCAGTGCTTCATCAAATAGGCTTTTGATACGCTATTATGACCTGCCTGGCTTTGCTAATAGAAGTGCACAGCGAGTCTATATGGATGGGCAAGCTGAAAGCTGGGCGCTGGACAGAGGACCATCATCTGTGCAAACACCTTATTCACTTGGTTTTCTGAAGGCTGAGGTTGTAGTTAAAGGGTGAAAAGACAGAAACAGCAACAACAAATAAAACCCCTCAGTTGCATTAAGTTCCTACAGTTTAGAAATGAGATTCCCGACCTTGCTTGCGTTTTTTTGACTTTGGGGTGTACATTAAAAAAAGCTTCACCTGGTCTTTGCAGCCATGGGAGCATCAAATGCATTTCTCTCTGGTGAATTTAAGCACAGGTCTTCCAAAGTAGTAGACCAAGCTTTTTATAGCATTGGTCTGATACTATCATTTCTGTTATAAAACCAACTTGCTTCTCAAGTAGGTTAGTTTTACCTGTAACCCTCAAGTTTCTTGTATCTGTTTCAAAGCGTGGTTATTGGTCACTTTCTTAGTGCAATGAACTATCTGCTGGAAATGTTGCCTTCCAGAAGGATTAAATGGAGTTGTCTGTGACTTACAAATCTTCCAAGGGGCAAAGGGAAGCAGCATCTCTTTTAGGATGTGCTTGGGGAGCTTTTTTGTTTGTTTATCCGCACAGCTCTTTTCTTTGCTATTAAGAGAATGATGTTCAAAGTAGATGTTAGCACACACCACAGGCTGAATTTCCCTGCGTTCTTACTGCTTTACTGCTCCCTGATGGCTGCTGTGAAACCTGCCGTTTCCCCACGAGGTCGAGCCCTGTAAAACCTGTCATCTGCTTCTTCGGTTGACGTGGGTTAACTCCCTCACCTGGTTAAACTTTGCAAGGAGAAAGGCAGGACAGGACCTCGATTTGGATTAAAGGCTGGCAAAAGCTGAGTATGTTGGAAAGCGAAGGCATGCGGCATCCTGGGTGGGACTGAGCCAGGCATCTAACATTAGTATGGCTCGTAGCTGACAGGGAGGAGAAATACTGGCAGCTGCTAACCATCCATGCCAACCCGCCAGCCTGAGGGAGAAATGCTGGGAATTAGCCAACAAAAGATGATTGCAATGAGGAGAAAATCAAAGGCAGGATGCAGGAGGTCAACTATTGCATACCCTGCTGGCTAAAGGCGATTACTATTCCTTTTTATCTCTCTAGAAATAAACGATATTATCTTACTGTCTTTCTTTCCTTTCTGTGTATATGTATGAATATAATATCTTTAAGGAATGCAGGAACTGATCTGGGAGTGCTCTGCACAGGAGCATGGAATGGAAGAGGTGATAAATGTGGGAAAGAGGAGCGAGAGAGCAAGAAGAAAGTGTCTGCTTGGAAGTTTCTTGCCCAGCTGGAGGGATGTTATTATGCAGTAGGTAACAACGAAAGACCCTTTTTCTTTGGCACCCCAGAGATATATTAGGAGTAGCTAAAGTTAGTTCTTAGAAAATGGGAAGCATTAATGTGGTTTTCTCTTTACATGACTGTATTGGCCATTGATGTTCCTCGTAGATTGCAACACTGGCCAGAATTATTTCTGCTTTGGCTCAGGAGGTGGCAGTGACCTGAAAGCGTTACTGAAAGCCACCGCCCCCTTCATCCACAGAGCTTTTTGTAGTGGCAAGAGGTTGCATCCATCAGGCTTCTAATAAAGTCAGGCTTCAAACTCATTTATACTTCAGCCTTACGTCAGCAATGCCACGTCAGTGAGTCCATGTGGATGGAAGTTGGGTCTCTGGTTTCCTAAATTCCTTCTAGGGAATGTGTTATTTTTTGTGCTGATTCACAATGCTGACACTGACCGCACAGAAGGATGGCTGGATGCTGCAGATCTGTAGTGAGAGTAAAACTGAGCATTTGGGTACTTTTTGAGGTCTTGCATGACATGATATTAATTCAGGAGAAACCATGAGACAGAAATGGATGTTGTTTTATGTGCATTGCTTATTTAGCACAGTACAAGGTACAAATGATGTATTTTGTTTCTAGCAGGTGAGCGATAAAACAGAAACGAGACCGTCAAGATGTGATATGAAATTCCATCCATGACTTGCTGCAAAGGCTTCTGGCACTGCCTGATTTTTCATGCCTCAAATACGATGAAGAAACTAGCTGCATACTTTTCATTCCATGTGGTGTAACTTCCATTATTTTCTGATGAGGGCTGTCTTGCCATTGATAATGCTTCTCTGATCTTTTCCAGTGGAGAAAAGCAAAATACATCTCTGTTGTGTTGTGGGGAGAGCTAGGCTTAAAAAAGGAAAACAAAAGCCATGCATACATGCATGTTAAGGAGAGAAAATCTTGCAATAACTCCTTTCCCTCCCTTCGGCAGTACCTGTACTATTTATTTATTTATTCAAGTAAGCATATAAAAATGTACTGTCAAAGGGGATATGGAGATGAATGCGCAGAAGGAAATTCAACACCATGATAAGTGGACTCAATTTTGTTGCCTTTGTTAGACTCCTGCCTGCCGCTAGTGCTAAATCAGGCTGATTGACTGTGATTGCACTCGCTATTGAAAACAGGCAGTTTGCAGTGTGGAAACTTTCTCGCTCAAACATGGCAAACATAATCTAAAATGTAAAAGATGTCCCAGAGAGTAAGTCCTAGAGGTAGACTGTGCTAAGGGCATGAGCAGAAGCAATAAGGATGTGTAACAGGAGGTGTGGAGGGTTTTTTTTGGGGGGGTGCTGTATTCAAATACATATGTGGGCATGAATGAAAATGAGGTGGGTGAGCCATGACTGCACCTAAACATTGAGCACCCTGGCCCTGCGGACTGAAAGATCGCCTCCTCCTCCACCTTTGATTCTCTTACCTTTGCTTTTTCTCCCTCTAAAAAAGCTTTGAATTTCTTTAATGCTGGCAAACTAAGGATCTGCTCTTTTAAGAGTCCAGTAATACAGGCTGAGCATTTGCCATTTGAATAAACAGACAGATAAAGCCCAGATAAGACACCCCTCAGCTTCACCACATCAGAGACCACAGCCTGTAAGGTACTTTCTGATCCCAGTACCAAGCTTTGTTTCGTTAGCATTCCCAAGACCCAAAGAAGATAAGGTTTTATCTCTGTACAGCACTTTCTGACAAGGATTCCCTGGTGAATAATGTCAAACCAACTGTTTTTCTCAGCTACCAGTGAAATTGAGCATGTTATGGGATGGAATATGGCATGTATTCAAATGATGCATTGCAGCAGTCAACAAACATTAAGGCTAGGAAGTATGGTTCAGTTTGGAAGTGAAATACGGGTTTTAGGTGAGCAGAAGGCAAATGAATCATACTAGGATTTGGGAATGAGATGCTCTGTGAATTTTACGGGCAGGCTGTTAGGTTTTTTAGAGGAAGAAGTAGACACACTTTCTGTTACATGTTCGATGCAAGCTCTGAGGAGAGAAATGGCTGGTTTATTCCAGGACTTCTGTGCGGCGCTGAATTTCATCTGTCCCACTTTGATGGGAGACCACCAGCAAACACCTCCAAATGCCAGTGCAGTCTAACACTACTAAAAGCTGTGTGCTTGGGCACTTTATTTACTTGAATAAAATAAATAAATAGGAGCAGCTGTACTTTGTCAAACTGCAGATCCATCTAGCCCAGGCTTGGTTTGTTTTAAAAATGAGATTTAATTTCACTGAAAGAGGTTGAGAGGAGGCTTGTGTGGTTGTTCAAAGACTTAAATGAAAAGAAAGTATCAGGTATATCTTTAGGAAGCATGTTTTAATTTATTGGGGAAAGATATCATGAGCGCCACTGGCAGTTGTTTTGAAGCCAGATTAAAATCAACTGAAAAATTTGGCATATGTTTTTAGCAACAAACTGCTCAGTGATGTGTATGACTGCACATTGTTTCATAACTGTAGGGCAAATGGCCTTGAAGAGGGGCGAGCTTTAGACACCCCTTGAAGAAGACTGGTGCTCAGTGCAGAGGTAGTTGAGTGGAACTTAAGTTCCTAAGATAACATAGATCAGATCTGCTAATAAACCTTTCTGCTCTTCACTTTGTTTAACCTGACCTTACAAGAGCAGGTGGCATCAAAGAGTGCAGCTAATTGTAACTGTCTGTTTACCGCACACAGAAGTAGTTGAAATCTTTTTTTTTGTTTTGTATTTTGGGTTTTGGGGGGTTTTTTTTGCTTAAAGTTTGCACTATGCATCTTTTGGGTCACTGAAGAGTCAGTGATGGAGGCTTTAGAAGACCGTGGAGAAGAGAAGGTTAATTCGTAATTGAAATGGCACCGGGAATTTCTTGCTGTGACCCAAGGCCTGCTGTTAGCTGGGGGTCCGCAGTTAAAATAGCCATAGCTGGGCTGAGAGTACTAGCACTTTCAGTAAAACCAATATATAAACAAAGTGTCACCAAACAGCTGGAATTGAGAGGTATCAGCTCTGAAGTTAAATAATAGTAACATAAAACCTTCAGCAGTAGATTTTTGAGGTCTCTTGTGAACAAATAAAATACTGTCATCACCTCTGCAAGTGCTGGGGTGGAAGCTGATGCATCAGATGGGAATTACAGCACAGGTCTGTGCATCAGGTCAGTGATGATTAAATCACCTTGTGTGAACCACTCAGCTATGTTTACCTCTCTCTAAATGTTCTGGTTCACATTACCTCACATGGAGGTGAACAGACTGACCCACAGCTGGCACAGCTGCTGGTCCCAGAGCAGCCCATGTATCTGAAGCCAGAGCTTCCAGCTTATCACTCCTCAGCTAGTTTCAGTCTCATTTTCTTCCCTCTGTATCTTTTAAGCATGCAGGGGGCGCTGAGGGGATTTTTGGACTAGTTGCAGCATTTCTCAAGATGATTGGGGTAGGACGGAGCCGCTCACTGCCTTATCTGGCCGATTGGTCCTGGGTGACAGATGGGCTCTACTCTGTATCCTCTACCTGTTCTTCCTGCATCGCACCTGAGGTCCTGTGCACTGCCATAGATAACAGCTGCTGAGACTACCACATCCAAGAGGAAAGTAGACTTGGAGGCATGGAGCAGATGAGAAAGAGTCTGTGAATTGCTACAGCCTTCCAGTCCCTCAGTAGGAGACTGGGGCACTTTGAGGATGCTTAATGAGGAATTTTTGCTTAAGTGACAGAGCTGTTGCAGGCCCAGGTTCAAAAGAAATTCTTAATTTAAAAAACAAATGTTGATACTTAGGGCAAGATGTAAAAACTATTTCTTGTATTGTAGCTTTTGGGCATCCCATTTATCCCAAACAATACGTGAGTAGGTACCTAGCAAGACTTGATCTCTTCCACAGAGAGCTAATCAGTCTTGGCAGATGGGAGCTGTGGATTTCAGGACCTTGAAAACTAGGCATCTTTGTTTTGGTGTTGAAGCAACCATATTTAGTTGAGTATATATTGTACCTGGTTCACATCATTCCCTGCAGCAGCTGCTTATCATTTCAGAACAACACTTTAGAGAAGCGGAAGCGTACAGACTTTCTGTAAGGACTGCAGAGAGATTTGGCAGGTGTGACCCAGGATGGATTCAGCAGCAGCATTGTATTCTCAGTGCTTCCTTCTGCTCCCGTGGTGTCAGATGTACTTCCCAAAGCCAGAGCTGAGATGGGTTTATATGGGTAGTAAAATAGAAAGAAAACCATCCAAATAAATTAACTGACCCAGAAAGGGACCTGAACAGTGCTAATAGTTTAAAGAGGTGTGGGCATCCATTGTATTGTGCATCAGATTCTAGTAGTAAGGTAATACCCTACTTGAAATTTGCTTGCTTTGAATTTTGATAGGACCAAATTCCCTAGTTTATGCATATACCTCTTACTCTATGTTCCCAGAGTGCGTGGGTATGCAGTCTGTGGTAGTGTTTCAAGGTAAAAGGAGCAGATTTAAAGAAAAAAATGGTCCATACAAACTTTACCAGTACAGTTCTCAGTTTCAGGAAAAAATGCTTTTGATGAAGTGGTCTGGGATTCTTGTCAGAGTGTAAGCTAGGACGCTGAGACTACATTTTTGGCTGTGTAAAGCTTTTGCTTGTGGAGAAATGTGTTGGGTTTTTGCTTAACTTTGAAATTCAGACCTGTGGTCTTGTGTTTCAAGGGCCTGCAGCTGGTAAGAAACAAGTCTGAAAGTAAAATATCTTTCCATCTCTGGCCACACAGCAGTAGTACAACATGCCTGACCACCTCTCTCCGCAGATACACAGGCAGCCTTCAGAGAAAATTTCCCTGTCAGGAGATTCTTGGTCAAGTAAAAACAGAATAAGCTCAAGTTATTTCCTGTTTCTTTCAAAGGACAGGGTTGGAGCCAGTAACCTTTCAAGACAGGAAAAAGCTGGGGAAAGACAAATCCTGACAACTTCCCTTCTGCTTTCCACAGAGGACTAGTGCTCATTTCTGCTTCCGGAATGGGAAGCTGGACTTGCGGTGGATGGGTCTCCAGCCATTCCATCTGCCTTTTGAATTGAACTATTTTTTAACCTTATTTTTATCTGACTGCAGATATCCATGCTCCCCCATGGATGACTTTCTGCATATGGCATTTTTGTCTGGACATAAAGCCAAATCAAGCAGTTTGTCTACTCCTGAACTTGTTAGTTTTCAGGAGACTGGACACGTCAAACCAAGGCTATGTTTTAAAAGTCTGAATTAATTTGTCATATGCAAGGCACAAAAAATAGAGTTGCCTGTCTTTTGTAAGAGCAATCTATCCTTGTCATTTTTGCCCCATTTATATAAGCAGTAGCCATTGAGGACAAATAGTATCTATACCGTTGTCAAAGGGAGTGAAGAATGAAGAGGTGTCTGTGACATATATAGGCATTGGGGCATTCTACAAAGAAACTTGTTTGCATTTACGAAGTCATCATAGCATTCAGAAAGCAGAAAGATTTGCTTTCAGTAGTATCAGAAACCTTTAAATCAGTAACTCCTTTTCTCCTTTCCCTTTCTTCAGTGTATCTTGCAGCTGGTCTGAGAACACCCTGTAAGACCTACCAGGGGCTTGGTTTAGTTCTGCTTCCTTTTCAAAGATGAGCCTAATCCTTCTCTTACAGGATTTATTTCACTGTTATACATGAACCTTCCAATTGGAAATCTCAGTTGAGAGGGCATAGGCAGGTCAATTGTTAAAGACAAACATTTGATCATGGTCTGGCCTCTGTCTTCAGCTGGTGGTGCACAGCCGAGGTGACCCTAGCAGGAGCTGCTGTCGGGATTGCTGCGCTGGACCTCCTCCAAGCAGCTCTGTAGAGCAAACGAGCGCTGCATACTGTAAGCTGCTCCTCACAGTGAGCTTGGAGGATTTCAAGTCAATCCCAGCCTCTGGAGCCCAGACAGTTTGCAGCATCTGCTCTTGTACTCAGTTTAGTTCTCAGATACAGTTTTAATCTGAATTATTTGGTGAGGTTACAGTCCGGTTCTGAAACTGGTTTTCTGAAGAGAAATTGCATAGCTAAAGGAGTGTGAGAATTCATGGTCATTTCTTGTCACTGTGCTTTCTACCTCTTGGTTGAATGGTACGGTGGTGGTAAAGACCCCTCTAAATACTCTCTTTCAGGAATGGATGTTTTACTCTAACTAGGCTTTTCTTTTCCCAAAGTGTTCTGATTGCAGGTAGAGGAAAAGAAAGGGTCAGGTGTCATATGTGTTCTTGAGAGACTTCAAAGGTGTCTTTGCTATTGTAAAGAGTGGAAGAAATCAACATCATTATAACTACTTGACCAAATTATTTCCCTTCTAATACTAAAATTTCTTAAAGCCAAGGTTTTCATGAGGCCTGTTTGTAACTAATTGTCTCTGCTATCTTTTTTTTTATTTATTTAAGGGAAGGGAAAAAGTCATTCTATTTGCAGTTTGCAACCCTTGTCCGTCTGTCAGATGGGCATATATTTACAGGAATTAATGAATGCCTGTTCCTAATTTCTCCCCTTAAAACAAAGATTACACTATCGTTGTCTCTGGAAAGCTTTTGGACCACCTTGCTTTTGTGTGTGCGCACCATTTTTTGGTACCACGCCTAGCACACTGTTGAGATTCTAGTAGTGACCAAAGGAACAGAAGGAGATTTTGAGATTTGGAGATAAACCCTGTTCACGTGGCTAAAACTCTGTAAAACCCCCACAGTGGTGTGCTGGAGAGTGGATGGAGATCTGGGCTCTGTTGTGCACTCCCCATGCCCATTTCTGCTGGGGTAAAACAGCTTCTGCCCCGCTGCCTCTGAACACAGGGTCCTCCATCACCAAATGTGAGAAGGACTTGAACTCCGCTTGCTCTTCAGGAAAGCAGCCACCTCTGGGAAGGCTGGCATTTCCTCACCCTCTTGTATTGGGTCTGGCTGAGATGGAGTTAATTCTCCCCAGCTGCATATTGTACTGGCACTTAAATGCTCTTGCTCAATCTGATCAGCTGCATATCATACTATTCTGGGGAAGGTGAGAGCAGTGCTGGAAATTATGCAGCTCCAAAAGGTATCAGCTTTACTCCTTTTACCCCCCAGAGCTAGTCCTCGCCTACAATCCTTGCCTACAGGGGGTCAAAGCAAGGATAGGTAGCCTGGAAGGAATACAGAGAAATTGCCTGAGGAGCCAGGGATAAAGTTAGAAAAGCTAAAGCCCTGATAGAATTGTATCTGGCCAGGGATGTCAAGAGCAACGAGAAAAGCTTCTATAGGTACGTTGGTGATAAAAGGAAGACTAGGGAAAACATGGGCCCTCTCCAGAAGGAAATGGGAGACCTGGTTACCCGGGACAAGGAGAAGGCTGAGGTATTCAGTGACTTCTTCGCCTCAGTCCTCAGCAGCAAGTGCTCCAGCCACACCATCCAAGTCACAGAAGGCAAAGGCAGGGACTGGGAGAATGAAGAAGTGCCCACTGTAGGAGAAGATCAGGTTTGAGATCATCTAAGGAACCTGAAGCTGCACAAGTCCATGGGACCTGACGAGATGCATCTGCAAATCCTGAGGGAACTGGCAGATGAAGTGGCTAAGCCCCTATCCATCATATTTGAGAAGTCGTGGCAGTCCATTGAAGTTCCTGCTGACTGTAAAAGGGGAAACGTAGTCCCAATTTTTAAAAAGGGGGAAAAAAGGAAGACCCAGGGAACTACAGGCCAGTCAGTCTCATCTCTGTGCCCAGGAAGATCACGTAGCAGATCCTCCTGGAAACTGTGCTAAGGCATATGGAAAATAAGGAGGTGATTGGTGACAGCCAACATGGCTTTGCTAAGGGCAAGTCATACCTGACAAATTTGGTGGCTTTCTATGATGGGGTTACAGTGTTGGTGGGTAAGGGAAGAGCAATGGAGGTGATCTACCTGGACTTGTGCAAAGCATTTGACACTCTCCTGCAAGACATCCTTGTCTCTAAATTGAAGAGACATGGATTTGATGGATGGACCACTTGGTGGATAAGGAATTGGCTGGATGGTCACACTCAAAGAGTTGTGGTCAACGGCTCAACATCCAAGTGGAAAGCAGTGATGAGTGGCGTTCCTCAGGGGTCGGTATCAGCACCAGTGCTGTTTAACATCTTTGTCAGCGACATAGACAGTGGGATCGAGTGCACCCTCAGCAAGTTTGCTGATGACTCCAAGCTGTGTGGTGCGGTCAACACGTTGGAGGGAAGCAATGCCATCCAGAGGGACCTTGACAGGCTTGAGAGGTGGGCCTGTGTGAACCTCATGAAGTTCAACAAGGCCAAGTGCAAGGTCCTGTGCCTGGGTCAGGGCAATCCCAAGCACAAATACAGGCTGGGTGATGGGTGGATTGAGAGCAGCCCTGCAGAGAAGGACTTGAGGGTGTTGGGGTTGATGAGAAGCTCAACATGACCCAGCAGCGTACATTTGCAGCCCAGAAAGCCAACCATATCCTGGGCTGCACCAAAAGAGATGTGACCAGCAGTTCAAGGGAGGTGATTCTGCCCCTCTACTCTGCTCTCATGAGACCCCACCTGCATTGCTGCATTCAACTCTGGGGCCCCCAACATAAGAAGGACATGGACCTGTTGGAGCGAGTTCAGAGGAGATCCACAAAGATGATCAGCAGGCTGGAGAACCTCTTCTATGAAGACAGGCTGAGAGAGAGTTGGGGTTGTTCAGCCTGGAGAAAAGAAGGCTCCAGGGAAAGGGGGCCTACAAGAAAGCCAGAGAGGGACTTTTTGCAAGGGCATGTAGTGATAGGACAAGGTGTTAATGGCTTTAAACTGAAAGAGGGTAGATATAGATTAGATGTAAGGAAGAAGTTCTTCACTGTGAGGTTTCCCAGAGATGTTGTGGATCTCCCCTCCCTGAAAGTGTTCAAGGCCAGGTTGGATGTGGCTTTGAGCAACCTGTTGTAGTGGAAGGTGTCCCTGCCTATGGCAGGGGGGTTGGAACTAGATGATCTTTAAGGTCCTGTCCCATCCAACCCAAACCATTCTATGATTCATACAGTAGCAACCGTACAAGAGAGAAACATCCCTTTTTTAAAAAACAGTCATAAGAAATGCCGTGGCTGCCCATCAAGTGAATGCATTAGTCATTTGGTGTTTATATGGCTGATGAGTGCTCTGCACTTCACCAGTGCTCTGTTTTGCTAGGGGTTTTTAAAGGTCCTTGAGAAGCCTTTACGGCAAGTGAAGTAACCTTGGCAAGATCCTGCATTACACCGTGCCCTGCCCAGCATTCCTGTAGTTCTTGCCATTTCCTGCCCCTTAGGACATGGCTGTGGCTTTGGACAGCAGGCGCGTTTTGTATTTCCCAAACGAATGTTTTAAATGTCTATCTGCGAGGGTTTTTACTGCGTGCTGTGGATTTGCACAAGGACGAGGGGATTTTTATTTTGTGTAATTACGTCCTGGTTTGTGGCTCTGGTTTATTTCCTCTTTCATACTCCTCCTCCTCTGACTTCTACCTGAAACGTTAAATTAAATCTAACATAGCGATATGTTTAGACGGAGGGGATACTTGGCTATGCTGGTTCCCCAGTGACTTTAAACTGCTGGCTGCAATACTGCAAACAAATTCAGACCCTAGCTTGGCCAGCAGTTCCTCCCAGCTATCTGCATATTCTCTCTCCAGGCTTTATTTTACCTACAGTATTGGAGACTGTGGAGTTACAGCCTATGTCTCATTGTTATGCATGGCTGGGAAATATTCCTGTACTTATTTGCATTCATTAGCTGTTGGTAGTTCCTCTGTTGAGGTCTCTAGCCTTGTTTTTACAGTGCTTTTGGCAGTGTTTCTGCACTTGGTGTGTGAATTTTTATGATCTGTTGCATGTTATTCATGCAATTTCCTGCCCTGTAATGGTATCAGTTTTCCAGACACAGAGGAATACAAACGAAAACCCAGGAGCCTGCATTAGCATAAAATGTCCCAGTTCTGTCAGTTTGATTAATTTGTCTCTTTGTCTCCACTCTATATGATAAGTGCTATTAATGGTTGCAACACTTCATATGTCAAAGTCTTTCTTCCTAATGACTTGAAAATGTGGTTTATTTCCCCCTTTTTTGTATTATTTTTCTCATTTAGCATTCCACTCAAGTATAGATTTATGCCATGCTCTTTCATTATCTTACTGGTTGCAGCACTGGAGTGATTACATATGGTGTAGGGTATGAGCAAAGATACGATCCCAGGGGCAGCAGCTGCTGATGCAAGCTGAAAATAGATCCAGCGTATGCTCAGCACTTTTCCCAGAGGTTTTTTATTTATTAGGAACAGTCTTGGTACAGGACAGCTCGGACCCTCATTTAGCAAGATGACTTTTTGCCTTTCAAGAACAGTGCAATGACTTTGCTCTATTTACTGTCTGCTGTGTAATTTTTTTTCACTGCCTCCTATCGAAGTGGTGACTTTACCGAATGTAATTTGTAATATAATCCTGATTTATAATGAAGTCAAGAAATGACAGGCTCCATTTGAAGTAATGGAACTTGACAGATCGAAGGTTTAAATTAAATAATCCTATTTGTAAGATGGCATTTGTACATGGTACACTGATTTGAAATGAACTTCAGTTCTTCTTCAGCGAATCCTTTACCATTCTCTGTGTTTTGCCTTCCATAGGGGCTTTTTGGGGAACAAAATTCATTTGGAGAGAGCATGTTTGTCGTAAACGTGTGTGGAACAATACACTGTTTTCTCTCCCTTAGCAAAGAAGTTCTCACAAATCGTTTCACAGAAGAACTCTTTAATTAAAGAGGAAGAATTAATGTAGGTCAGTTATTCAGGGCAAGCCACATCTATCCTGCTTTGGTGGCCAGAAGAGCCCAACTGCTGAGAATGAGGAGAGGGAGGATGCTGGAGGGAAAATAGTGAGGAAGGCTGTGGCTTGACTCTTCCCCTCCCGTGAACAGAGGTTCGTCCTAGCAGTGATTTGTATGAGGGAGAAGATTCCCCTGTCCTTCCCTTACAGCTGGCAGAGGGGGACGCTTGAAGATGGTGTTTTCTCCTACCTCTGCATCCCGCTTTTCTTCCTCTGTCACCACCGTACCAATGCAGGCAGCCAGAGCCTCGGGGTGTGCAAATCAAAAGGTGGTCACGCTACGGCTGGCTGCTTGGAGCTGGCAGTAAACGCCGAAGTGGGGGTTGGTGGAGCAAAAGGCCTGTAGATGAGGAAAAGAGACCAGGCAAGGAGCATGAGATGCCGGAGAAATGCAAAAGCACAGAGAAAAAGGGCAGTGGGATAAAAACACTAAAGGTACAGTGCAGGATTTTTCTGACCTAGATTGAGGGAAGCTATTTTAGAAAATGCCCCCTTCCCTTTTCTCTCACTCAGCATTGCATTTTGCCTTCCTTTCTGGCTGCATTTAGTTGCTGCTGCCCCTGTCTGTCATCTTTCTAATTTTCCTTCATACCTGGCTGGGATGTGGCCCTTGCGTATTCAGCTTGATAACGTGCCTCGTGCTAGCCGTGTCACTCTGGTGTCACCCCAAGTCATCAGCTTCCCTGCAAGCCCTGACGGAGAAAATGTCGCTTTCGCGTCTGTTGTGTTTGTGTGGTGTCGGCTGCCCTCAACACGGGACTCGGGCCCGCGTCGCTTCCCCGCCGGCAGCCTGGCCCATGCCTTGCTTTAGCTTTGCCCCTCCCCACTGGTCAGTGGCCTGGTAGAGAAGAGCTGAACAAAACATGGGCTTTACCTGGTGCTTTCCTGGGAAGATTATTAAAGATGTCTTGGGGCTGGGTGGTTACTAATCCGCAGGGCCCAGCCCAAAAGAGGGCAGCCTGTCCCTCAGCGGGGCCATGAGAATGGGCTGCCTGGACTGGAGCCTCAGCATCATATCTGCCCTGCAGTGAGTGGTTTCAGGTCCAAGTAGTTTATTTCTCTGCATTTTAATGAGCTCTGCTAACGAACAGACGGTGAAGAAGACAAGATGACTGCCAAGGAGGGTGTTGCTCAGGCGTGGGGGTTGGACCCTGGCCTGGGGACATGGGGCAAGAGGCTCCTGCTCTCCAAGCGATTAAGAACTTTTTTCCCCAGTGCTTGCAGGGAAGTAATAACTTCTATTAATGAGAAACCAAGCCCGAGTTCCCCACTGCTGTCAAGAAAGGACAGGACTCAGGAGTATCACTAGGGAATGTGAGGAAAAACGAGCTCACAAAGCCAAAGCAGTGCAGGCCAGCGGAGGAGGCAAAGGCAAGGAGGATCTACACAGCAAACATAGCATTGATATTGTGTGGGCCCTTGCTCCTCGTCTGGGGAGAAAAAGCAACGAGGCCCAAGAATAAAAGTCTTATCAGGAGGTTTTAGGGCTGCTACTGGTAGCCTGCACACTGCCCCGTCTCCCTCCTCTGACAGACGTGTGCATGGCTACAGGCATGGCTTTCTGTTCACTTGGAATTAATGGGATTATATACAGTGGGAAAGGAGGCAGGGTACACTGAATTCTGCAAACACAGAGCTTCAGCCTGTGCTGCTTGATCTTTAGAAAAATAAATAAAATAAAATAGCAAGAACCAATTCCAGGATGATTCAGTATGCAAATAAACTGTTTTTCATTACTCACGGCACACATAAATGTGCAGTGGTGACTGAGGCAGCAGAATAACACTTCACTGTTCATTATTTTATCAGACAGTGATAATTGTAGTTAATATTTTCTTAGTAGTGTCTCTGAGAGTTTATTTATACTGTTAATAATCTGAGCAGCTGTAATGATGCTGGCTGCCAGAGCTGTAGCCTTTTAGAAGCACTCTAGTGTGGCAATGATACGATGGTAATAGAAATCCAAGGAGAAAATGATCTTTTCGGAGCAGATGGGGCTAATTCAGTCCCTTTCACACACATTCACGTTCTCTAGTCTCCTTCTCACACTAGCAGGCATGGGTGCACGTGAGCATATGTAGATACACACACACACAAATAGCTGTAAAGTCCCGACTTCCACCCTCCCAGGAAGTCACTTGTCAAGCTGGAAATGCCATCATTTTTCTATGTGGAGAGTATTTCTAGGGCTCCTAGGGTAGATGGCATTTTGTACCCCTTGCTTTCTGGATAGGCCTTAAAAATCTCACTTATGAAGCAGAAGGGGGGAAGTCAATTCCTTGGGGACAGCCCGGAGCCAAGCATGGGGTTGTGGCTGTGCTGGGATGCCATTGCCCATCCTTCCCATCCTTCCCTGCCTTCGACCACTTTGCTGCAGGGCATTCCTGCTGAGCCTGTGCTCCTTTAGGGACTAGAAGAGCCATTTTACCTTTGCTCATAGCAGACATGAAATCTCAGCAGGAAGGCAAATGCCTCCGATTTTTTCTGGTGGGATTTATAAAGCCTAGCTAACCTTTTGGGCCACCACACGAGGAATTGACTGCTCCTCATCGAGGACAGGAGGGGACCAACTTTGCCAGCTCAGCAGTGTCTGGTTCTCCTTGCAAACCTGCTTTGCTGAGCTGAGTTGACGTCATTGATGAAATGTGAACACCAAGCAGTGGAACAAAAGCCACTGTAATCCTCAGATCTGTTAGTAGGCATGCAAGGACAAAAATGAGGTGAACGCAGAAAAAATTGCATGTCCAAATACCAGAAATTAAGAGGCAAGGTGGGGGAGGAGGGGAAGGAAGACTGGAACAAATGCAGCATTTGGCAGGTTTTGTTTTAAAAACATGATGCCTGCAGGAAGCCAGGTTCTTACAAGGTTTCAGCCTACCAGTTAATAATTGTAATTGCCTGGTTACCTTGTGGAGCACAATAGTAAAGCCTTTGACATTCAGTTCCTTCCACAGTCCAGCAAAAGTGTCTCTGGATTTGAAATGTTACGGTATTTGCTGGACTGTGCTCTCTGCTACCCCAGCATAAGGATGCCAGTGATTTTATATGCTGCGCCATGCTGGCACATGGTCACGGGCAGTGCTGGAAGCGTTGGCATCATCAGCCCCGGGGAAACCACAGCAGAGTATCCATGAGATGCATCGGATGTTACCCAGCCCCGTCTCCTAAGCCTGCTTCTTCTCCAGCTCCTTTGTCTTCTGATTTAGTTCTCCCTCAGAGTGCAGCCTTGTGTTTTCCTAAATCATATCTGACAGATCCTGTTTCTTCCTCTCCTACGCTATGCAAAGTATAATAGTAGGGCTTGTAGTGAGATGCCTTGCTGTGAAGTATTCCTTGTTTTTATAAAGTAATTATAGTGTATTTAATGCACTGTGTATTTAATACACTGTATTATATAGTCTATTCACATAAATAAATTCTGCCATGCTTGGGAAAGAGGAGTATTGGTGTAATTTACAGGTCTTTGTAATTTTTCTGTATTGTTGTGTTTGCTTGTGTATTAATTGCAGCTTTGGAAACTCTGAACCACTTCTCTCCGCACCCTCTGAATTAGCAAATTTCTACATGCATCTTCATTTTCTGCCTATTTGGGTATTTCCTAATGTAACTTGGAGGCTTCTAGAGTTTTTTTTCTTCGTTCTAGAAGTTCTTAAACTCCTTTTTGTTTTCCCTTTTTTCTCCCCACTTTGGCTCATGATAAGCACCTAAACAGATCTTTCACAGACTCTTCTCTCACAATTTATATTCTGTGAAAGTTTTCCCACTCCTTCCTCCCCCTCCTCACTGCTCAACGCTCTCTCCCTTTTTTTTTCTTTTTTAATCTGGGGGTCAGTTTAGTTTTCCTTTTGCAAAAAATATGGGACTGATTTTAATTTAAAATTACAGTTGCACTTTAATTCTGGTGATGCTCTTGGGTTAAAATCTGTTCATTTCTGCCCATTTCTTCCCTGCCGGTTTCAGCATGGCTTGCATGGGCACCCAAGAAGAGAAGGTAGCATTTCTGCTGAGCCACCCTACTGTGTCATCCTTCATTACTGTGTTCCAGGTTTCTTAAGGTGCAAGTTGCATTGGAATAACGAATGTATTACAAACTGCAAGATATCAACAGCCATATTTCCCTTTGCTTTATCTTCTGGTTCATGCCTAAGTATTTAAACTGCTAATTCATGCCACTGGTTTTTATGTGTTCTTTGTTGATTCAGTCATGTCATAGCTGAATTGTTACTTCAGAGGAAAGGTTATCTGAAACATTCTCATCTCTAATTTTCTTTCTAACACCTCCCCACAGAGTCTGACCTCAGCAGCCTGAAAGTTCTTCTCCAAGCTTTTTCACCTATGCTTGCCTGCAGGTATTCTCTTGGCCATAATTTTGAATTTTCTGTGTTCTCCAGTTATGCCCTAGGCAGCCTCTAACAACAACATACCCCACACCATGTAATTAGTTAGGAAAAGCTTGTCTCCTTCTGCTGAAGGTGTTTTCTTCAAACAGTGGCATTTCAGCTGTCATTCCTCCAGTTTGATGCACAGTATTGCAGGCAGTATTCTCATAATGGTGTAATAAACTAGTGTTTGACTTCAATAAAAGTTACCAAGTGAGCTTTTAAAATAAGAGCTCTGACAGGTATCAGGTGGCAGGTTTGCTTGCAGGGGTGTAAGAAGTTTCCTCCTCCAGCCCAAGAGCTGTTTTGCCAAAGATGTTGCACCGCGGTGGGGTGGCAGAGGGAGGTGTGCCCCAGTGCCATCACAGCTGCCCCGCCAGCAGCCTCTCGCCTCCATGCAGACCTGCCTCCCTTGGCTGCTGAGCTTCTCATGCCAGGCTGTGGCCTGGAAGAGTGGCCACACAAGCAAATGTTCCCTTACACTCAGCAAACTGCTGCGGGCGGTAAAACCCAGAGCTGCCCAGTGGGGTATGCCAGAGGACGTCTGCCAGAGACCAGTGGTTGGCGTAGATGTGATCCAGGTGGTGCATCCCTGCTATGGATAAGCACTGGATATTCCAGTCCTATACCCTTTCGGTTTTGCAAGCGTATTCATCTACGTTTGGTAAAGATGCCTGCTGTTTTCTGCATTGACGTGTCAACAGCAAAGTATTGAGGCTTATGCCTGGTGATTTCTAACTTCCTTCTCAATAAAGTGTATTTTCTGGAAGGTGTGGCAAATTCAACAAATCAGTTCTCCCTTAAAAGTTTTAGGATGGGAAGGATGCTGAAAATGCCCAAGGATACTGTCAGGATTTCCAAAAGTAAATTATTTGGTTTGATTTGAAACCAATCTCACTTTTAAAAGGTCAAAAGAATTTCAGTTGGGCTTCAGTAACTCTGAGATGAAATAAAACTTGAAGTTGTGGATTAAAATAAGCGTTGCAGTTGGATCAGATTATTTTTACTTTTATTACTCTGAATTTTATTTTTTTATTTCTTAGACATTGTCTGATTCTGTCTCCCTCTTTGGTTTGTCTGACATTATTGGTCCCAGTCTTGAGGGCCAGGATTTTTGAGAATGCTTCAAAGTTGGGGCCATTACCACAGTGACTTTGATTCAGAAAAACACAAGTATGCAGGTGCCTTAACTCTTTTGCTCCACCCGTAAGTCATGTGCGGTCGAACACTGACATAACCAATAACATGGGCATTGATCCACTGGCTCTTTACGCTTGGTAATCAATTCTGAGCCACTTGCCCCACCATAAGCACTGACACTCTTCTCACAGGGCAATGGACATGGTTTGCAATTATTGCTCCCCATCCTTGAGGCAAGTCATGAGTGACCTCTCCTTCCTCCCTGTCTCACCTCCTGCAGTCGCACCTGCTGCCCAGGAACACCGTGATGCTCTGCAGGCACTGAAGGATATAGGTCTCCCCTCCCTTTCAAGTGGGGAGGGAGGAGGCCTTTTGAAGTACTGCCCCTGGATGTGTTTGTTATGCCAGAGAGAGGAAAATGAGAAATCATTTGGTTTCCTCCTTCAATTTGTAAATACTGAACATAGGCAGTCAGGGCTTCTAGTGTAAATTCGTCATCTGGCCGAAAGCCGGGACTTCAAGGGGAAAGGCTGAGGGGGGCACCTGTGCGGGGTTTTGTTGGTTTTTTTTTTTTGAAAGCATAAAATTGGAACTTGGACGAGCACTTCCAGTGTGGCGTCTTTCATAGAAGTACCGCTGAAGGGAGTTAAGCATCTCCTTGAAGCTCTCAGCCTGACACCTCAAGAGGCTGTTGTGGAGGATGCACTGGAAAGATACCGGGATGCACCGTAGTTTAGCCTCAGTGTGGCTTTGCAGGTGGCAGCTTTTTCAGTGGGACTTTTTGCTAAAAAATAAATAAGGTAAATCAGCCTGTCAAAGAAAGGAGCTGTGTGTCCGGGTTCTCCCTTCCCCTGGCGTGCATTCATGCCCAGGGTTGTCTGTCGTGGTGGTGGTGTGGTGGCCTTCCACCCCTGTGATGCGATGCGATGTGGGAGATGCCAGACTGTCACTTGGACTTCGGGTCACTCTTCTGCCCAAATCTGTATGCACTACCTGAAGTGTCAGAATCTTAAACTGGGGCCAGCAGGGTATCTGCTTAAGTTAAAAGGTGGTTTTAGAGTTAAAACAAAGTCTCTTTTTGTTGGTCTTCTCCATCAGTGACTTGTACATTCCTCGCTTGTTTAAAAGCCCAGATAATACAAATGTCTGCATCTGATGCTTCTTGCCCAAGCTGAATTTTAAAGAGTGATTACTCATTTTAGGAGCTCCACGGCTTTATGAGCAGATAGGGGAAATACATCTGTAAGCTGCTGGTGAGAGAACATTTAAATGCTGTTAAAGAGGGGAAAATGCAGTAAAATACTGGTGTGGCATTGGCTTACAAAAGTACTCTGTTATCATCTCTTCTTCTGACTTTTTCCTGCCTCCCGCATGTTCCTGCCCAATGCAAAAGGATCACGGTTTCAATACAGTTCGTGAATGTGTTCAGGTTTACTTTGTGCATGAAAGGGACATACCATGATATCTAGCACCATTGATTTTGCACGTGCAACTGACCTGTTTGAGCCGAGTAATATTTTTAAATCTTTCAGAGAGTTTTCCAAAACCAAATAAGCTCAAGCTAGGAAAAACAGGATCTGCCAGGCTCCACCATCCCAAGCAAAAATAACTAAGTAAATAACCAGGAAGACTCTTAACTCTTAATGGAATAACAGCTTTGGTGACTGATTTTGGTTATCAGATTACACTCTGAAAATAACTTCTGCACTATACTTGCAATTGGCTGTAAAAGAAAAAAAATACAGTGTGCGCTAATTTTAGCAAATAAGATTAGAGTTAATATTTAAGCCCAGAGACCTTCTTCAGGCTGTGGAAAAAAATAGCAGCAGCTAACTGTCACTAATCTTATCTCCTATTTCTAGCATGTGTTTGATTATATAAGTTTTAGTGTTAGGAACACGCTGGCCAAGTGAGAAGTTAGTAGTTTGTTTGCTACATCCTTGGGCTTATTAGACAAACTTCAGGGCTGAGACGGATTTAAAAGGTCTCCACACATGCCTTTAGACTGCAATAGCAACACTGACAAAATGTGTATCACAGTAGGCCCACTACAAAACAGTATGCGAATAACAGATTGATTTTGAGTTCTCCAAGAAACAGTCTGTGTTTCTATCCAATTGTTTTAAATTAATATTTAGTTTGGGATTTGATATTCAGCATGTGAGGTTTGATTCAATTTTCCTTTCTTCCTTCCCCACAAAATGGCTTAATAATTAAATCAATGTTTGGAGATTAGAGATGAGGGGTTTCTAGCTGGTTTTAGGTGCCTGGTGATGAATTTAACCTGAAAATCAAAATACTAAAAATATAATCCATAATCCTACAAGCAGCTTGCATGCTTCACAGAAAACCCATCAGTATTCCTATTGATTTCGGCAAGACTACTCAAATGTGTAAAGATAATAATCTGCACCTATGCTGCTCCATCAGGACTTCTGTGTTCTCAGTGGGTCTGAAGGTCTGACCATATAATTTACCCCCAAGAAGGTGGGATTTAGCAGCTAATGTTCTGCAGATCTCATTGTATCCCTGGAGGGGAGGAGGGGGCTCTGCCCTCCCACGCCACCACCAATGAGCTTGTTCTGTGAATATGCCCCAGGTATGCATTATTTGAAAAGGAACAATTGCGTGTACATTTGCTGTTGAACTTTGATGCTGTTTTCTAGATCTTTGGCACTGTGCCCTAATTAACATGGAAATCAGGCCTGGAAAAGCCTACCAAATTAAAGCCCACCTCGCCAGAACTAGGTTGTGCTTTGTTAGTTTTGCTTTGCAGTACTCAGACATAAAGCATCCATCATCTTCCCTAGAAAGCCTTTCAAGATCTCACTGAATTCGCTGTTAGGTTAAGAGTCAGGAAAAAATCCCTACATTTTCATTTCTTCAGTTTCTTCTCACTGCAATCGGCAATAGCACCCCATAGCAAACTAGACAATTCTTCTCTGTTCTTGATGTTAGTATGCCTCAGATTACTGTAAACATTCTCTTGCTCCATTTTAGATATTGCCTTGCCAAGTTTTACATTCCTACATGTTTACAGTGATCTTTCCTTGCCCTTAATCACTTTTCCCCTCTTTAAATTGAACTCAGACTTGCTGGCATTTTGCAGGGGTTGACCTTCGCCACTCCAGATGCAGCTTTTCATACAGATGCCATTCGGAACAGGGTTACCAGACATCCATGTTTCCCTTGGAAATAACCTTTTTTCCTCCCGTAAGAAACACTGTGCAGAATCGGAGGGTTTTGTCTATTTGTCTGGGATTTTGAGACATCTGGAAGTCTGGGCAGCCAGCTAATGAGCATGCACTGATGAACTTTGCAGCGCACAGCGAGTCCAGCCCATCCACAAAAATGTCAGACCTCTGCACGTGCTCTGAGGCCACGTCCCGTGTGTTAAAAACAATGTGGAGGCCTCCACAGCATGCTTGATCAGCCATCATGGAGGAAACCCAATACAATGGGGAGCCAGAGAGAGTTCACCCACAGCGCTGTGTCTCCCGTGGTGCCTGTTGGTGTGTGTACAACTACATTTAAAATAGAATTTCTGGCCTAGAAGTCCCTTATGAAAATACAACGTTCCTAACGTGGAAGTGAGCTAACCCTGCTCCTAATTTTAGAATAGTGTGTGCCCAGTACTAGGAAAATGCTGTGCTAAAAATGGTCTATATTTGCATCTGTAATGCTGCCTTCTTTACTAGCATTTCTCATTGCTGAATCTCATCTCAGCTTCTTATTCTCCCATCTGACACTGACCAATATTGTTTTCCTTGAATTAGCCAGTTTTTCGTTAATGATACAATACCAACCAAGGAAGAAGGGAAGGCAGAGAGTATAACAATGATTCAACTGTTTCTCCAAAAGGAAGCAGCATTACCCAGAATGCATCGAGGAAATATAATGAGAGATGATGGAGGAAAATAAGGGGAGGAAGATTTCCTCACAAGGAGGTTTTAAGTAGAGTCTGGCAATGATCTTCCAAAGGAAGTAGTGGAAGTCTGGTCACTTAAATCAATTAAAACTAACCAGAGCATCGCACTCCAGAGGACTTTGTAAGGAGAAAAGCAGTGTCGGACTGAACTAAAATAGATTTTGCATGCTTATTTTCTGCAGGGCTGCTGTCTATATTTTGCTGGTAGATTCAATATGGCTAATGCTGATTAACAACTCTATTGACGGTGATTATATCATTGCATTATTTCCAGCCCATTCCTCAGTATCATAAACTCATGACAGCATGGACATACAAAACACATCTCCTGGCTCGGCTAGCTCAATCTGAAAGACAAGTGGCAGATAAAGGGCTGGAGAACTTTCTTTCTTTCACCTTAGCAGTGGTCAGGCTTGTTATTGCCACAACACTGAATTGACATAGACCTCTATACCACGTGCTGAGCATGGTGTACCTGTGGCAGCATGGCAGAGACTGGAGCTGCACGTGGACCCCCAGTTCTTGATCTCTTGGATAGCTGTAAAGCAAGAAGATGTGCCTGATGGCATAGGTGGGGCTGCAGTACCATGTTCTCTGTGCACTAGGTGTGCAGAGGGGTTTTAATGCATACAAGACCAGCTGGGGACAGGAGCAAGGCAAAATAAAGTGATTCATCCTTAGACTTGGCGGGGTGTTTGGCATGTTTCAGGTACACAAGTGCCCTCCTAGCCTGCCTTGAAAGATAAGTGAAAGCAAGCCTCCAAGAAGCTGAGATCTTGGCTTTGCTTTTCTTGTCTGTGTGGGCATTGTTGTTATGTATGTACATTTTACCTTTTCTCTGCCTGATTTTCTTGTAGCCAGTCAATTCCATTTAAACAATAGAAATGGGTAGAAATTGGAATAAGACAAATGATCGGAGGGGAGGGAAGCAGGGACTTGGCATATGAGCTTCGACAAGGTGCCCAGTGGAGGTTCTTACAAATTGACCTGCCTACTTAAACATTAATTTACATGGAAAACAAAGTTTAAAAGCAAACAACTCTTGGACATATGGCATCTTATTTACAGTAGGGGAAAAAAAAGCTGAGATTGTTGCTGGCATGTGTTTTAACCATCCAACAAAGGTCTCTCTCGTGTAAATGGAGACTGTTATATCAGAGAAATTATCTGCTTCCTTCTGCAAACACAGATCAACTTGGTTTCACTAACTGTTTTCACTGGGATGCATCAGTCAGGTCAAATCATTTTAAAAGACTGATCTTACCTCTTCCTACAGAAATGCGTGTGTGATGGTAATACACGCAGCTTCAAAGCCTTTTCTTTCTCAATGTGTGGTGCTCATAGCCACGCTTCAGCGCCTCGATTGCGGCCTTCCTGCCAGAATGCATCAGATGCAGGTGGTCCCAAAGCTTGTGGGGCTGAGGCAGGGGACCCGCCACGGGATCCGAATCAATATTTAGACAGCTTCAGGCGACAGAGATTGCACTGGCTTTCACACTTGGCAGCAAGCTTTGCATCCGTTTGTTACCAAAGTTATTGTTTGTGCAGTTTCAAGCATTGGCACTTGAGAGATTCCTCCCTGAGGGCAATGACAGGCACCGGGTGCTTGAAAAGAAACTCCCCCTCTGGATCTGAAGATTGTGAGAGTGAGGAAAGTTGTGTCACCGGGTAAGATCTCGTAGGGAAGTCAAGGCACACGTTTGACCAGCATTTTCATCATCCCGCACTTGAGGCATTTGCTGGGCATTGTGGGGAGCCCACAGCGCAATCTCAGGCTCTGCTTCTGATACATCCAGTGCGGAACAGCTGTAACAGCTGTCTTGCTGCTGCTTGTTATCAGGTTTATTGGGAGCAAAAACCTGAGTCATCATGGGAGACAGCCTTGCTGTGGGGTGTTACGAGTCAGCCCGAGGCAAAATTATTTTAATTTGCTTTCCAGTCATTCCACCTAGTGGCCAAGTGACACAACTGCCAGGAGAGTTGGGTTTGTGCTCTGGAGTCCCTCCTCATCAAAAGGGACCCAGAAACCCCAGACGGTATTTATGGCTGCTCCTCCGGAGCTGTGCTGCTGCAGAGCTTACAAGATGTAGGAATATGTAAGCCCCCACACTGAAGATCTTACCAAAGAGAAACATTGGCCTGCGAGAAGCTCGTTAAGTTCCCAAGCAATTTTGTTAATCATGCTGTGTAGATAAAATGCAGATAGGCCTTTAGTGAGCTGATAATCTAACAAATAGGCAGAAAGTGTAACACTGATAAAGCAGAGATCAGTTTAATAGCCAGCTGTAAATCTAGGCAATTCTGTACCAGAGGCATATTGTAAAACAGGAATGTGCAAGTGTGTAAGTATGTGCATGAAAATGCACTGTTTCGTAAAATAGCAGATACAGCAGTAATATTATGTATGGAAAAGCTATTGGGAGCAATTTTAGAGGTGTTTAAAAATATTTTTCTCTCCATCAAGTCTGCGCCACTTGTGGTATCTTCATAATCCAGCATCACAAGTGCAATCTATGAATAACAAAGGCTTGTTTCTGGAAGTCAGGATTTTCTGTAAAAATCTGTGAGCTCTATCACTGATCCTGAGGCAGCATAGGGCTTTTCATTGGGGTGAACCAAATTATTCACTCAGATTTATGCTAATCAGGAGTAAGACCATCACAAATTCATGGCCTGATGTCTCACCAACCTCTTGAGCAGCTTCTTGCTCAGTAGCATTAATTCAGTTGTAAGGACAGGGAAAAGCAGCTCACCTTCAGGATATCCCATACCTACTGGATAGGATAGCCTTCTGAGGAGCTGGGAAATGTCAGTCTGGGAAAGGGACCTGATTGCCTATTTTCTAGGTCCCTCTTCTGATCTTTAGACCATTTTATGAAAAGGGGACAGCAGTGCTTCCTCTTCTTCTTTGTTTTAATAGAAGAAACTGAGCTGGGAACACTGACCAGAGACACCTACAGCCAGAAGGAGGTTTCAGGCTGTGCATCCCAACCTCACATAGGCATGCAGGTGTTAGGCTGCTCTGAATCCCATCTAGATGCCTTTCCTTGGTATGCAAAGCACAGGAAACTCAGATTTGTGAATACCACTTGCAACCAAGGCAAGAAGGTGTCTTGGTGAATCAAGACTGGAAAGTGACTTGCCTGGCAAGAGTCATGCAGAAGGTGGTTGGTACAATGGAAAATTGAGTTGTGGCATCGCACATCTCAGCTTAGTGGCCAAACCACTGAATTTCCTTCTTGTGGAGAAACCTTTATCCTTGATGGTGAGCCCTGGTTTTGAACCAGCCTCTCACTGCTTCATGAAGAATAGTTTTTCCAGTACCTTTATTCCTTTATATATATATATATAAATATATTCCTTTATATATATACACCTTTATTTATTTTATATATAGTGGTGCATAACTCAGACCTGGAACACTTGGTTGGAGATCACACTCCTGGAAACAGTTGTTACTCTTTCTGCAAAGAAAATGGTGGAAAATTAAGTACTGGGGTGGGACTCAGACTAATTTGTATCACTTGAACTATGAATATGGATTTCTTTCCTGTTAGCTGTACCTTAGACTCACTAAAATAAGGAACAGTATGAGAAGAATAATTTCCATGGGATGGAGAAAAGAGCTGTGCAGTCAGTACTTACCTATTATTTATTCAGCAATGGCTTGCAAAAATTTGAGAGGAAAAAAAGAAACCAGTTTGCTCTTGAAAGAGGCAGAAAGATACTTTCTGATGAATTTTGCTGTAATATTAAATGTTTCCTTCCCAAAACACTTCTGGGATTTAAGTGGTATCTTAAGCTTGAAACCACTGTTCACCAGAGCTTCCATCAGGGCAGAAGAATCAAAATTGAATTGGTACTTTCATGGTAGTGTGCTGCATCACAGTTAAAATAAGATCCATCGAAGAATTAGCAGTGTCTACACCAGTCTGGTTTTTCAGTCTTTTATTAGAGCAGAGGCTTAGTTCATAGGTCTTCAAGGTATTTGGGAAAAATAGTGCTCAGCTCAACCTGTACAATGATGTATAGGAGCAACACAAAGGGAGCAGTGCTGGTTACTGGATATAGCATCGTTGCTGGTGTGATAGAATAACTGGTACTGAGCAGTATTTATTTCTGGACACTAGATCTGTTAGGTTAACTATGTGATGAAGGACTTGGGATGACAGCAAAAGCTGATGGTAACACTGGCAATTTCCCTCTTTTTTTTTTTGCAGGTCACTGTCAGGGGATTTGGTCCATTGTTACAGTTTGCCTACACTGCTAAGCTGTTACTCAGCAGAGAAAACATCCAGGAGGTCATCCACTGCGCAGAATTCCTGCGCATGCACAACCTGGAGGACTCCTGCTTCAGCTTCCTTCAGACGCAACTGCTGAACAATGAAGATGGCCTGTTCCTGTGCAAAAAAGATACCACCTGTCAGCGCATGCACGATGAGGAGAACTCGGATGAAGAGGAGACGATGGAATCAGAGACGTCAAAAATATCTTGCCCAAGAGAGAGGATGCACCAAGAGCCCTTCAATTTTGAAACCACTGTTGCTGGAGCAGACAAAGGCGAAGGGATGCTGCCCGACTCTGACATGCTGAGAGATAGCAAGGACAATTTGGACAAAGACGCGGTGACACGGTACCCCAGATACAAGAAATACCAGCTTGCTTGTACCAAGAATGTCTACAACACATCACACATCAGTACCTCAGGTTTTGCAAGCACATTCAGTGAAGAGAGCTCTGGAAATGGCCTCAAATCAGGACTTGCTATGGGGCAGATAAAAAGCGAGCCTCAGAATGAAGAGAACGATGAAGAAAGCATCACACTTTGCCTGTCTGGAGATGAACCTGACATCAGGGATAAAGAAGGGGATGTTGAAATGGACAGGAAACAGCCAAGCCCCACTTGCGTCGACAGGCCAAAAAGTGGGTCCTCTCCTTCTTGCTTGCGGTCTTTCTTCAACAGAACAAAAAGCATAGATTTGGTTGGCTTCCCCAGCACTTCCCAACAGCACTTTGGCAGGAGTCCAGCATGCCCTTTTGAAAAAGGGACAACTCAGGGTGACCACAAAACTGATTACATCCCTTTCACAGGGAACTATGGACAGTCCCATGCCATGCAGAAGGATGCTTCCAACTTCACAGTGGGATCACCGCTCAGGGGGCCCGGCTTTGAAACCCTCTGTAAGCAAGAAGGGGAGCTGGACAGGAGGAGTGTTATATTCTCTTCAAACGCTTGTGACCAAGTAAACACTTCGGTGCATTCATATTCTGGTGTGAGCAGCTTGGACAAAGACCTCACTGAGACTGTGCCAAAGGGTCTGTGGGCTGGTGGTAGCCAGTCTCTCCCCAGCTCTCAGACCTATTCGCACAGCGGACTGACAGCTGATCACTTGCCGGGAAGGATGCGGCCGAACACCAGCTGTCCGGTGCCAATTAAAGTTTGCCCTCGCTCTCCTCCTTTGGAAACCAGAACTAGGACCTCCAGCTCGTGCTCTTCCTACTCATACGCAGAGGATGGCAGTGGCGGCTCTCCCTGCAGTCTGCGTCTTTGCGAGCTCTCCTCTTCCCCTTGCTCCCAAGGTCCCCGATTCCTGGCGCCCGAGCACCAGGAGCCCGGCGTGGTGGGGGATGGATTGTACAACCCAGTCCGAGCCCAGATTAAATGTGAGCCATCCTACGGAACAAACTCCAGCGATGAGTCTGGGTCATTCTCAGAAGCAGACAGTGAATCATGTCCTGTGCAAGACAGAGGGCATGAGGTAGGGATTTAAGATAAGTACATATATCGCAGTCATTGTGACCCAATTAATTACTCCTTGATTCTCTTGAATGACTTGGCATTTCCCCAGCACTTTCTTTGTTCATGGAGGCAAAGAGTAACTTCTATTTATTCCCTCGTCAGCTGAGTGTGCATTGTTGACTTCATGTAAATAGGTCTGCTTGACCTCTGAGGTGTTTGGCGTGTATCAGAATTTGGGTATGGGACAACAGCAAACTGCTGAATGATGAGAGCGTGTTGATGTGATTAGGAGTCTCCTAGCAGTGTCCTGTCCTCCTCACTCCCTCGCCCACTTGCGTAGCACAAAGCACCGTTCCTGATCCTTAATTTGCGGAGGTGGTTCCAGCTCCACTTGTTACTGCTGCTGGTGTGTTTGAGCAACCTCAAGCCATGCTTTTGCTGACATCAAGAGTCAAGCAGCTGGCTCGAAGGCCCCTTCTGCACATTGCTAACAGCCCAAGTAGAGGAGGCAGACAGAGTGGGAGGAGAAAGAGGTGTGAAATTACTTGAACAGTTGCATAGCTGGCCACTCTCAGCAGTGGGAACGGTATTCGAATCATATTCCCTCTGTGTGTTCGTGTGTCTCACTCATGCAGGTAATGGATTTTGCCTCTGTTAAGTGACAACTGAGATGATGTTTCCTGCCCATGACCCCACTTTGTTTGGTGGTGAGCTCTAGCAGCCATTGTATAAATGGTTTCAAAGAGATGTTATCCTTTAATTTCCAGGACTGTTAGAATGGCAGGGTGACGGTCTGGGGCTGAAGAGCAAGCTGTGAATTTCCATGCAGCTCTCCCATGAGAGGGAGGAGAAAGAGGGCCTGCTCCAAAACTAGAGATGGGCCAGCTGGAGATGTGGTGGCGATAACTGGCTAACTGCAATCGAATAAACTGTCTGTGTGAAGTCACTAATTTGAGGGAAGACTTAAATCATGGAGATGTTTTGTGAAGCCCAGAAACTGAAAAAAGACTGGATGTTTTCATAGATTTCATTAGGAAATTACATGACCTAGAGAGCATCTGGGTGAAATTGCCTATCTGGCTCCTCTAGTAATGCTGAAATGCTCCACTGAGAGCTTGTGCTTCAGCATGGGGAGCAGCAAGTTCAAGTCTGGAGGGGTTCACGTGCTGTGAGCACCCAGTTCAGAACCAGGTGGGCTTAGTTGTGGGCTAAGGATGAAAAGAGTGAACTTTATTTTATTCCTCAAACCTTATTCCAGCTATATCCCCAGCTCTGGAAGGTAACCTTGCAGACAGATGTGGGTGATTCCTTTAGTTGGTTGCTTAGCTCTAAGGAAAAGCTGAAGAGCCCGGGGAGCCTCTAGTGTCCTAATCCCTGTCATGCTGTACCAGTGGTTTTGAGAGGACAGGTCTTGTTTGTCCCCATGTCCTGAGCTTGGTATAATGCAGAAGGGTAAGGAGTCTCCTTGGGAGGCTGCCTGGGATACCGTGTGTAGGACCTAATTCACGAAGCCCTACAGCAGAACCGCTCTGCTTTGCCGTGCCAAGGTTACTCGGTGAAGTCTGGCCTTTACGAGGGGTGGAAGGGAGCAGGCAGTGGGACCGAGGGGACCATCGGATCTCCACCCACATGTGCTGCTTGCTCAGCAAGGGCTAATGCGCAGCATGAGGCAGCGAAGAGGGCAGTAGGTTAGCCTTTTGGGGTTTGATGATTAATTAGCTGTCATAATCGGCTAATTGTGTGGAGATGCTGCTGCAGAAACAAGCCCAAAGAGTCAAATGAGAAGGTTATAGGGGACTGGTGGTGGTTTCCTGAAGAAAGTATGTGAATGTGTGCAGGAGACTATGGATGAGAGGAGGGACATTCATGAGAGGAGCAAACGGGTGGGCCACAGGAGGCCATCTTGGTGTGCCACTGGCAGGTAGACACGTTTGGCTCTGGGGCAGAGCTAGGAAGGGTTTGCTGTACTCCTGGTTTGCTGCTCGTTTCCTCCTGGGAAGATTTTCTGCACTGTGCTGAACAAGTTTTCTCCCTGGGACTGCTGATAAGGCTTTTTTTTTTTTTTTTTTTCTTTCCGGGGCATTTTGATTAGGACTGCTAGGCATTAAAAATGTGGTGAGGAAATTAATGCTCCGTGAGGTTGCATTGCAGTATCCTGAACCAGCCAAGGGTAAACAGATCATACCAGTGCTTCAGTACAGATTTTGTCTGAAAAATGAATTTGTAAAGGTTGTTACCAATACAAGAAAGGACACTGCAGCCTCATTAAACAATGCTGTATTTATACAGCAGCTTGGGGTGTGTATCTTGCAATCCTGCAAGATCCGCTGCTGTGGAAACCTCAGTGAAGAATATGTTAAACCAGGCAGTAGAAAGTACCTAATAGCAGCAGGAAGTTCTTGTATAAGTCGCTCTACCTACTTGTAGCAGTTTGTCTGTCATTAAAACAGCAGGAGAGACTCACAGCAGTCTGAAACGGGCTGCTTTCTGTCTTTCGCCTCCCTGCAAGCTGCATGGGAATCTTTATCCAGTCCCAAAATTGTCAGTCTGCCCTTGCTGTCCTGATGACTTCCCAGGTGAGTCCCTTGCCCCCTGCCATATCAGATCACACAGTGTTTGCTGGACTTCTCTTCAAAAAGCACCTGATAAGATAGCTGGGGGTGACACGCAGGCAGTCACCCCTCCAGAGAGTGGCTGCACAGGCTTTTCTGCTGCAGGTAGCCTTTTGTTTGGGTGGGACGGCCTGATGGGAATAAGCCTGATGGACTCTGACCCTTGGTTATCTCATGGGGCTGCTCAGTTCCCCTGGAGTTTGGACTTTGTTGGTCTTGATTTGGGTCCCGGAGTGCTGTTGGTGCCAGAATTAATGTCACAAAACATTATTTGCTGGTGTATTGATTGTGTGAGAAGTAGGTGAAAGGTTTCTTCTCTCTGCTTTTTCCGGGCGCTCTGCTTTCCCGCAGACAGATGCCGTCCAGGAGCACATGCCCAAGTTGTTTGGTGCCAAAAGTGGGGTCTTAGGGCTCAGCATGAGTGCCATGTGGGTGAAGGTGACCCCACTTTGTGGCCCGCCTCCCCATCCCATAGGGGGTGCAGACTGCAGTCTCCATTGTCAGAGGAGGTGGCAGTCCCTGTAACACTGCTGGTAAATCCTCTCCAGAATGTCTTTGCCTTTCGTTTTCCTTCCTGTTAAGGGAGCCACACAGAATCTTCTGATATTTCCCTTTCTTAAGGCTTTGTGATAGAAGCAGCAAGTGCAATGTGGGGTGTCCCCATGTTACGGGGTGGCAGGAACGGGGCTGTTATTTGAGCTGCTGGGACTTTACAGAAATATTTAACAGTTTGTGTTGCTCTTTTTACCCAGGTCCCTCAGGCCTCCACAGGTTGTTAAAAATCAATTATTGGGATATAATACTAGAGAGAAGACTCATGCTTGGTGCTTGTAGGCAGGTTCTGACAATCCTGCTTAAAATAGCAACAACAAAACAATAAGCCCTGAAATAATGAATTGTTGAGAAGGAAGTAGTCTATCAATCTGTTAACCTACTTAAGAACAGAAACTTCAGCTCTACCTACTTTTCCTGATATTCCTTTCCTTCAGCAAGTATCTATGGGTTTTTTTCTGCTAGAAAATTTGTAAAAAATATTGTACTACTAAAGCAGTTAAAAAGAAATATCAGCTCAGTCTAATTTGATGAGTGAGTTTTCTTACGAAAAGAATAAACAAGAAGAGGAGGAGGAGGTAAGAGGTGGAGCTTTCCAAGAACTATTACTATCTAGAGAATTGCATTCAATGTGTCTTTCATTTATATTTTAAAAGCACATCCCGCCTGGGTTAGTGACTCACTTTTCAAAGGAAATTTTCATAAAGGCAAAGCTAATGCAATTGGACCACTGAGGATATTGTAGGCAAATAACCTTCCGGGAGAGCCGAAACCCCTCCATGTTAAGTGACAAGCAGCCACCCTTTGTCTGCTCGTCTGCTGATGTTTAGCAAAGTACTAGAAGTCAGAGACCCAGTAAAAGGGGATAAACCAAAGTTGCTCTACCAGAAATCTACTGGAGCTGTGCTGTGTTACCTAAGCTGAGTCTTCTTCACTGCTTAGTATTTCTACTTAGTGAAGAATATTGCATAGAAAGAAGGACAACCACATTAAGGCGTTAACTTGCTTTGGTATGTAGTTCCTCTCCAGAATTCAGTGATTGGTCATCCCAGATTTCCTGATCTTACTAGGTTTACAAATGCGAAAGTTACTCTCCACATTCTTCTCTGGTGGATGTTCTCCTGACCAGGATCCTCAGCGGCATCAGCAGAGCACTTGGAATTGTGTTTGGCAACATCTGGTTAAATGGCGTCTTGTCAAACATCAGTCTTGCAAGATAAACTTCATGGCAGTTTTGTTTTCTTTCCTCTCTTCAGGAGGACTGGTATCCATGCTGGTAGCAGTGAATTACTGGATTACAACAACAGTGAGAGTCTTCCATTACAAGCTTGAAATTTCAGGAAGGTCCTTCTAAACACTGTATTATTTCATTACAGCCTACAATCAATGCTGTTATGCCCTGAGCTGAAGACCTTGCTGGAGCTCTTTAAGGAATCTCCAGTTCTTGAATTTTTTTCTGTAAAAACAGATTTTTCAGAGAAATACTGCATTTTATCACCCCTCATTTCACTGCCTGCTCTGCCCTTCTCAGATGCAACTACAGCTTCTGTTGGTGTTTCTGTGCTATCCCTTGTCTCAGAAAAGTCTGTTAGTGGGCAGGAGTATTGTATTGTTGTGCCCTTTGAAGGGCTGGAAGCTGGGGACACTGCAAGCAGTGAATGGGAAGGAGACAGCCCAGCATTTTAAGCACCAGTGGTGTGTGATCTGAATAGAAATCCAAGTCATGGGGTAAAGGATGAGAATTCCATCCACATCTCCTGATTGTTGGGTTAAAGCACTCAGCGATGGGACTAGCCCCTTCCCCCAGTTCTCTGAGGCAGGTGGCAAATCAAAAGGTTACTCAGGCTGCCTCCACTAAGTGCATAGCAGTGCCCTCTCATGCAGCATTTGCTGACCCAAACACCTCTCATGGCCCTCAGGAGGTGAGGCTGGAGTTGACCCTAGGCAACTGCATGGCCATCAGTTGTGTTGTGGCAGATAGGACGAGCTGTTTGCAGTGGGACCTGCTGATCAAGGCCATTTCAGACCTGGTTTGTTGGCACAATGGTAGATCATCAGTGCCTGGGCTCGCCATTCTCCTCCTGCAGTCCTTTGCCATCTTGGTGTGGTTGACAACTGAAAAGAAGAGGTGCTTTGAAGCCTTTACCTATGCCAGTAGCCAGCAGGGTGAGGAAATGAGTGAGAGTGCATCCTGCCTGTCCTGTCTCTTACGCGAAGTGTGGCCCATTGTCTTTGTGCTTCTTAGATAGCCTCTGTCGAAGTGAAATCAGATAGGTCCCTGTTCTGTGGGACCACAAGTGGTGCCTGCAATAGTGTGTAGGCAATCAAGCTCCTAACACAGGTGGACACACCTCAATTTCTGTCCTGGGATGAATTTCTTCCTGAGCATTTGTGGAAGACAGACTTCCGTGCTAAGGAAGATACTAGAAAAAACAGCATTAACATGTTGGGCTCTTCTATGTGAAGGAAATTATCCCTTTCTACATCAAAAAAGCATTGGTATGATTCAGCCCATGTGCTAGATTGCTTGGGTGGGTCCTGAGAGCTTTCCAAGGACTGGGCAGTTTTAAGTGTCAGAGGCTTTCAATAACTCTGGCTTTCAATTTAAGGGCATTAAGGCAACAGTTTTATTTCTTGAACTCTGGGGCAACTGACCAAGATTTTGAACCATTTATAAAGGTCAAGCTGGTACCTTCAGTTCCACCCTCCCATACCCAATACATAATGATTACTTTTTCTTATGGATAATTCATGAATGCTTTTAGTTACTGTGATGTTAAGCCAGGCTTGGGAAGTTCGTTGTCTTTACTAGCACTTGGCAGCTAAAGAAAGATGATGTTGAAATTTAGATATAAAGGAAGAGTGACAAAGCTAGTGTTACTCATGAGTTCAGGAAATTCCCAACACTTGACATTTGGATTTTAATTTGAGTGAATACGAGGCCTTGGTCCTTTCCTTTATTTCAATGAAAAAGAGAGGCGAGGCAGCAGCAGCAGCAGTAACTAGTACAGTACTTGGGCAGCACAGCAGTAACTGGCATATGATCCAAGCTGGCACTAACTAGTGAAGCTTGAAGGAATTGATTGGTTATATATGGGCCTTTCATGTGCTGAGTCAATGGCTGTCCCTGTCTGTCTAGATTGCTGCTGTTGCTTAGCCACTCAAAGCAGTGACATTTACACTGGCATCCTAATGGTAATACGGGGGGGG
>VYZV01018417.1:31044-53746 GCA_013401275.1 Pandion haliaetus | reverse complement strand
GGGGGGGGAAATGCTGCAAAATCATAAACAAGTTTTCTTTTTCACCAGAATGGGTTTGCTGTCCTCTCAGGGGTGCATCAGCCAGAGTCGGGGGCAATAGAGGCTGCAGCAGTGGCAGAAAGTGCCAGTTTATTTGTTGTGTGGTGGAAACAGAGCTTCTGCTGTTGGTGTGACAAGGCAGGGAAAGAGTAATTGCGCTGATAGGGAAGACTTTAGACCTCTGTGAGGTCAGCTCTGGCTGGAGTAACTCCTGGAAGGAGTAGGGATCCTGCTTACATTTCTAATTTGAAATAGTCCAAACCAAAGAGTACACAGTCATTTCCTGTGTAAAATTCATAGTTATTAAAAAGAAAAGTTTATGAGAAAACATACTTGCTGGGTTTTTCTTACACATCTCAGAAAAGATTGACTGTCCTTTTTCAGACACCTCAGGTAAGGCTTCTCTCACCTACCTTAGATACCAGAAGGTGCAACATCTTTTCTAATTCTCATCTCTGCTGCTTCTGCAGCCAGAAGGAGGGAGAAGCTCTGCGGGATGCATTGCCATCCAAAGGCCTCTCTGTCCTCAATGCCAAAGCAGGGTCCTGGACACTAGCTGGTCCCAACCCATCATTTCAGACAGCTGTAAGTGGGTCAGATGAATCCCACCCATAGCACGGTCATCAGCTCTTGCAAATTGACTTACCGATCTGTTGTGATAAATACCAGCTGAGAGTCTTGCCCTGTGCCCATGTAAAACACCATTAGCCTCTCACTGCAGCAATACCCTGGCGCAGTTATTCACTGTGTCTGTGCCAAAAGCTTGGTGGTTTTTTTTTTTCAGTTGACAGCTAATTGCGGAGAGGGAGACAGGCAATAAAAATGCTGTGAATGGTGAAGGAAATGAGTCTGACTCACTTCCACTCTCCCTTTCACGTGTTTAATCCTGTGCAGTGCTGCCTATGACAGGAGTGGGATTATGCTGGGTTTACTGATAACAGTCTCTGGTCTGCTGTGTAGATGGTTTTATTTTCAATCCGTTGGGGGTTTTTTTATGAATCTGTTTCTATTTATTTTCCTGTTTCCTTTCAGTGACTTCTACCTGACAGATTTAAGTTGTTTCCCTTTCATTCCCATTCCAGCTGCAAGCACATGTCCTCCTTGCAAGTAAATATGTTTTGAAAGGGAGAGGGAGGGAGAAATAGTTAACACTGCTTTCTGCTTTGAACTTAAGAAAATAAGGAAAAACTGGGAACATGAAGGACTGTTTTTGCAGTGAAACTGTGGTGTCTTTCAGAGGAAAGCACAGGCTGTTTTCATTTTCGGACCCTGGTTGAAGCTTGGGAGAAAAGCAGGTGACACCGAGTTTATGTTGACTGTCCAAAGGCTAGAGAGGGGAAATCAAACAGGTTTCATGTCGTTGGTTAGCACTCTGTAAACAAGGTAGTCCACATCACCATGCCTAAGGTCAGCCTTTGTGTGTACAAGCAGGAATCTGGGGGGATTGGGGCAGTGTTTGGTGTTTCTTGCTGGTTTAAATTGACCTGTCAAGTAGTGTGTTACAAAGTGGTGCCTGGGCACATGGGGCAGAGGGGTAATGTTCAAGGCATGAAACCTTCTGAAAGGATGCGGTAGGTGTTTGCACTGAATTTCATGTGGCCCAGGCTTGGAGATGTGCAGAGCAATGATAGAAGAGTGCAAGAAAACGCAAGCTCATGAACAAGGCGAGGAGCTGGTTATAGGGAAGTCTGGGTGCCTGGTGAGGGTCTGTGACTGTCAATGCCAGGGGCCACCCTGTGTGTTTGTGTACATGTGTTCTCAGCAAACTGTTCTGCATAAACAAACCCAGCTCTCCAATGAAAATAACATTTCTAATCTGTACTCGTTTTTTTTTATCTCCAAATAATTAAAGTGCACCGTCTGAAGACGAGAACCATGTTTTAAATATCAAAGAGACCTTTTCAACCCCTGTCTTTTGCTTGGCTGGAGCAACTTAAGTCGTATCTTCTTTGGTAGCCTGCATACAGAATAGTCTTGTACGAGAGGTTGGATTCTACCAAATAGGGACAGAAATGTAAATATTTACTGCCATCTTTTGGGCAGTGTGGGTATGACTCAAAAAAGAAAGCCAGTCAATCAAGTTACTCAGTTGTCATCTCCTTCAGCTTTGTCAACTAATGCTTATTTGACCACCAAAGACAGCAGTCCACCGAGGAACATTAATTTTTTGATAGTCATGTTATTGGTCTCAAGCTACAAGTGAAGCAAGGTTTGTAGGGAGGGGTGCTCACTTTGATTTGAGCAAGCTGATAGGTTTGGGGAAGAAAAGCTAGCAGAAGTCCTTGAGCACATCTGCCATTCTCCAGGTTTTGAGACAGCATGTGTTCATTGCTCCAAGCTGTCAGGAGCTTCATGTTTTGCTTTGCTTTAATGCATAATCTCTTAAGAGTTGGAGAGAGGGTTGGAATTCCTGAAGTCAGAACTTGGAGCTTCTGTCGCATGGTCTACGGTCAAAATTGGATGGCAGTTCATGGCCCAAAGGAAAATGTTTTACTGCAAGTAACTGAGGTTTTAGACCGTTTGGTTTTTTTTTCAAGAAATTCAACTTGGGTGCTCTTCAATCTACAAAAATATTACAATGTCAGCAAATATTGGTTTATTTCAAAATGCGTATATTTTAGCAGGGTAGGATAAGTTGCATCACACTCCTCTGACCCTTTCTTCTTATATGGTATACTGCTCAGTTGAAATGCTGATTAGGCAACCTTTCCTAATTGTGATACCATATTTTTCATCCACTTGAGGTGTCAGGTTGTATTTTTAACCTCACAGCTAATCAAACTTTCAGTCCTGCAGGCCATGCAGAGACAGGTTTCCTGCTGCAGTAATAGCCCATTCCTTGAAACTAGTTTGAAATTAATAGCAGCAAGGTACTTCACTGTTTCCAAAAGGCCGTGTCTCTCAGTGGATGGAGCCTTCTTTTAATGCAAGGAGATTTGTTATTAGAAAAGGTGAAATTTTTACCTGGGATTCATCTATATTGCTGATTTCAGTACAATTACAATCTGATCCTTACCAGCTGGACCTCCACAATGTGCCACAAGGGAGTGTTAAAAACTTGTTTAATGCAAAACTTGGTGTGTTGTTTATTTAGGGGGTGGCAGCATAGATAATCGTCCTTCTGCTTACTGTTGTTTGGCTTGCATTCAGCAAGCAAAATATGACTCTTTGCTCTTGTCTTGTGTTTGTTTGTTTTAGGTGAAACTTCCTTTTCCTGTTGATCAAATCACAGATCTTCCAAGGAATGATTTCCAGATGATGATAAAGATGCACAAGCTAACCTCAGAGCAGCTCGAGTTCATCCATGACGTCCGCCGGCGCAGCAAGAACCGAATTGCGGCTCAGCGCTGCCGCAAGAGGAAACTGGACTGTATTCAGAACCTAGAATGTGAAATCCGCAAGTTGGTGAGTTGTGTGCTCTCGCTGCCACCCTGCTCACCCTCACGCTGCAGCTTGCAGGGCACCAACAGCAATTCCTGTCCAGAGTTTAGTGGGTTCGGTCAGTTTGTATCTAAGTAAGCAGAGCCACTACTATGAAAATTTAATATACAAAAATGTATTATTATGTGTGTGCATATCATATATATGGAGAACACAAAATTCCAGTGGAATGAGGCCTAGATATCTCTTTATTTTGATATCTCAAGAGCAGATTGTTGAGTGAGTTGGAAGAGGAGGGGAGCCTGTATCACAGCTTCCTTCTTGCAGTTTAACTTACCCCCAGTACTTACAGTGCATCCACAAAGGCATTTCCTGATCCGAGCCCCATTTCCATGCCTAACTACCATAACAATCTCTTGGTCAGGGATTCATGGAGTGCTCAAAAGAGATAGGTATCAAAAGACCTTCAGAGGCTGTCTGGTCCAAACAGTGGTGTGGCAGGGCCAGCTTCATCTCTACATAGAGATTTTCTTTCTTTCTGGTGTGCTAGAAGGCAGCTCGGTGCTTTCAGGACATTTCAGCTCGCTATGCCTTTTTTTCTGCTTTTTCATTCACTGAGCAAATGGCAGAAATAGCAAGGGAATTGAAAAGTCAGGAATGTGAATATCCAGACAAGTGGGCATCCCTTGGTGTAGGTCAGTGAGATGGCAAGGGTATGTTCCTCCTTGCTCCTGCTGTCTTCTTCCCTCTAACACTCCTGGTGTGCTGTGGACTGAAACCCCGCCATGATTCAAGGGCCATCTAACACGAAAGGCCTGTTCACACTCTGCAGTGCACTGGCCTTCACATCCCGTGCAGTGGGTTCAGGTGGCAACTGTTGGTTTGCCCCAACTCTCCCTGACATGCGTCTCTGGCAGTAGTCTGCTGTGGAGAGGAGAGCAAAGCATGCCCTGCTCACTGGCCAGAGCACAATCTGGGGACAGGTCTCCTGTGTGCCATGGTGTCAGTGGACAGTGCTACCACATTTTAATCTGAGGGAGTGAGGTGACTGGAGCGAGGCTAAACAGCTGCTCAGGAAATGCCTCTCTCTTCCAGTCATGGTATGGACACCTCACGTATGGTTTGGTGGCTAAACACAGATGTCTACAATATAGACACCTGCACTGGAGCTAGTTGTCCTGGTTTCCTTCATAGTCAGCGAAGAGAAATAGATACCTGTCGAGTCTTAGTTGTCTCATCCTGCAGCAGAGGAGGTTACATACAACCCAGAAGTGCCTGTTCCTCTCCCTTGCTAAACAAGATTACCTGCAGAGCCATGTCAGATGTAGACATCTTAGCTATAGGCACCTTATCTGAAAAAACTCCCCTCCTTTGTGACAGTGCGCCTGTGGTCTGAGGGCCCTGCTCCTCTTCCCCTGCCATCCCTTGCCTATTGAGAAAGCAAACTGGTACACAACGAAAAAAAGGCTTGAGATGAGGGTTGTGGAGGAAGGGTGCCACTCAGTGGGAGAAATGCAACACTGGAACTTCAAAATGGGAATGGGTTAGCATCTCCTCATCTGTTAAAAAGTCTTAAAAGCTTTCTGAGATGTCAAAAATAATGGAATAGTCCCAGTTCAGATGTTATGAGAAGCGTGGGTGTGCAACATGCAGGACTGGACAGTTTAATTGCGTTATGCAGCATAGATTTAGGAGTGCAACCTTAAACCCAGCCCTTGAATATCCAAGGGTTTGAGTGATAAATTAATTCATTCACGTAGATAAAACAAAAGGAGCTGAAGTTGATTTCGTTACAGAGATCTTTGTGTACCTAGCTTCCATTAAAATTAAAAGTTATTTGCAGTCTTTGATTTAAATGTCTATGTGCACATTTAAAACATGCTCAGTTGTAGCTTGAGCTTGGTGGGTCTGGGGAGCGGGGTACTTCTTGTTCTTGTCATAACAGGTTGCGTGTAGAGTGGCCTTTAGCATAGGCTTCACTGTGCTTCATTCTCTGCACAAGCTGTAGCAAACGTAGTGTGAAAGATGCAGGGATCTGTTGGAAGAAGCTGAGTTACCATCACCTCACAAATGGCAGAAAGCCGCATGACTTTGGGTTACTCACTAACTGCCTGTGCCTGTCTGCTTCCCGTCTGTAACAGGGAGGTGACACTGACCCCACAAGCTGGTTGGGAGGCTTAAATCATCAAGGTTTGCAAAGCCTTTAGATGTCATGCTGCTGAAGCCCTGGGGGGAAAAAAAAAAAGAAATTAAAATCAAAACATTGTTCAGAGTAGTGCTCCACTGATGCAAAACAAACAAAACATCAAAGATAAACAAAATAGTGAGCAACTGCTTCCTGCACCAAGCATAATCCACAGTGCGTGCAGGGTGAGTCAGAGGTTCTGCAGGGTGAAAGAGTGGCTTCTCGTCCAGGTTGTCAGGAGAAGCATGTCCAGTCTTGGCTGCACGTGCCTGTCCCTCTGCACTGAGCTGATGATGGGGAGGAGTACATGTCTCATTCTCCAGAGCAGAGCGCCAGCGGCGGCACTCTAAGGGCTGGACTAGCAGCAGGGGGGGTTCAGCTTGATACCTTTAGCCTTCATTTGAAAATTAATTTGGGTTTATTAGCTTTATGTAATCCTGTGACATTACCGTTGACGTCTAACAATCAACTGTGTATAGGCAAAATAAATCTTTTAAGTCCCTTTCTCTCCCCAGCACACACACAGATCTCAGGCAAATGAATGAAAGGCATATGAGTGACCTTGTGGGCCTGATCCCCGCTTAATTTCAGTGATCAAAACCCCTTTGAGGTGCAGGATTCTTCAAAAGAAATGTTGAAGTTTCTGTTTAGCAAGCTGGACTTGAGTATGTAGCAATACGTAGTAAGTGAGCCAATGAGGGAAGGCCTGTTGTTTGTGAACAGAGAAGGACTTGTGGGTGATGTGACGGTTGGAGGCTGTCTTGGGCATAGCGATCACAAAATGATAAGAGTTTTTGATTCTTGGATAAGTAAGGAGGGTGGTCAGCAGAACTGCCACCTTGGACTTCTAGAGGGCAGACTTTGGCCTGTTTAGGGACCTGGTTGACAGAGTCCCTTGGGAGGCAGTCCTGAAAGGCAAAGGAGTCCAGGAAGGCTGGACATTCTTCAAGAAGGAAATCTTAAAGGTGCAGGAGCAGGCTGTCCCCATGTGCCAAGAGACGAGCCCTCAGGGAGGAAGACCGGCCTGGCTGATCAGAGAGCTTTGGCTGGAACTCAGGAAAAAAAGGAGAGCTTATGACCTTTGGAAGAAGGGGCAGGCCACTCAGGAGGACTACAAGGATGTCGTGAGGTTATATAGGGAGAGAATTAGAAGGGCCAAAGCCCAGCTAGAACTTAATCTGGCCACTGCCATAAAAGACAATAAAAATGTTCCTATAAATACACTAGCAACAAAAGGAGAGCTAAGGAGAATCTCCATCCTTTATTGGATGTGGGGGGAAACATAGTGACAAAGGATGAAGAAAAAGCTGAGGTACTTAATGCCTTCTTTGCCTCAGTCTTTAATAGTAAGACTAGTTGTTCTCGGGGTACCCAGTCCCCTGAGCTGGAAGACAGGGATAGGGAGCAGAATGAAGTCCTTTTACTCCAAGGGGAAATGCTTAGCAACCTGCTACACCACTTAGACACACACAAGTCTACGGGGCTGGATGGGATCCACCCAAGGGTGCTGAGAGAGCTGGCGGAAGTGCTCACCAAGCCCCTTTCCATCATTTATCAGCAGTCCTGGCTAACCAGGGAGGTCCCAGTTGACTGGAAGTTAGCAAATATGACACCCATCTACAAGAAGGGCTGGAAGGAGGATCCGGGGAACTACAGGCCTGTCAGTCTGACCTCAGTGCTAGGGAAGGCTATGAAGCACATCCTCTTGAGCACCATCACATGGCATGTACAGGACAACCAGGTGATCAGGTCCTGAAAGGCAGGTCCTGCTTGACTAACCTGATCTCCTTCTATGACAAGGTGACCTGCTTAGTGGATGAGGGAAAGGCTGTGGATGTTGTCTACCTAGACTTTAGTAAAGCCTTTGACACCATTTCCCACAGCATTCTCCTGGAGAAACTGGCTGGTCATGGCTTGGGCGGATGTATTCTTCACTGTGTAAATAACTGGCTGGATGGCCAAGCCCAAAGAGCTGTGGTGAATGGAGTTAAATCCAGTTGGCAGCTGGTCACAAGAGGTGTTCGCCAGGGCTCAGTGTTCAGGCCAGTTCTGTTTGATACCTTTATCAATGATCTGGAGAAGGGGATCTAGTACACCCTCAGTAACTTTGCAGACAACACCAAGCTGGGCAGGAGTGTTGATCTGCTTGAGGGTAGGAAGCCTCTACAGAGGGATCTGGACAGGCTGGATCAATGGGCCAAGGCCAACTGTATGAGGTTCAACAAGGCTGAGTGCCAGGTCCTGGACTTGGGTCACAACAACCCCATGCAATGCTACGGGCTTGGGGAAGAGTGGCTGGAAAGCTGCCTGGCAGAAAAGGACCTGGGGGTGTTGGTTGACAGTCAGCTGAATATGAGCCAGCAGTGTGCCCAGGTGGCCAAGAAGGCCAATAGTACCCTGGCCTGTATCAGAAATAGTGTGGCCAGCAGGAGCAGGGAAGTGATCGTCCCCCTGTACTCGGCACTGGTGAGGCTGCACCTCGAATACTGTGTTCAGTTTTGGGCTCCTCACTATAGGAAACATTGAGGTGCTGGAGCATGTCCAGAGAAGAGCAACAAAGCTGGTGAAGGGTCTAGAGCACAAGTCTTACCAGGAGCGGAACTGGGGTTGTAGGGAGGTGGGTGCTGGTCTCTTCTCCCAAGTAACAAGCAATAGGACAAGAGGAAATGGCCTCAAGTTGCACCAGGGGAGGTTTAGATTGGATGTTAGGAAAAATTTCTTTACTGAAAGGGTTATAAAGCATCAGAACAGGCTGCCCAGGGAAGTGGTGGAGTCACCATCCCTGGAGGTATTTAAAAGACATGTAGATGTGGCGCTTAGGGACATGGTTTAGTGGTGAACCTGGCAGTGCTAGGTTAACGGTTGGACTTGATGATCTTAAAGGTCTTTTCCAGCCTAAAGGATTCTATGGGATCTAGTGCATTCTTCTGAAAAAAGGGCATTCGTAAAAAAGACAGTCACAAGGTGTACAAGAATATAAAGCTGCAAAATTAAACTCATGCAACTTTAATTTTGCTTCTCAAGTAGTGCTTCCCTCCCCCCATACGCACATTGTCCAAGCAGGTAGTCTGCTTCGAGATCTTATGTTTACTTTTAGGAGAACCAGCAGTGAAACTCCAGTGGACTTCACACAATACATGATCACTGGAAATTCCTTTGTCATCTTCTGTCCACTTAGCGACCAGTAATTTCCAGTCTCCTGAATTATATAATGGTACTAGGGTTTAAGGGTTTTTCACTCAGCTGGGTCTTTTTTATGATAGACCCCTTTCCCCCCTTGCACTTGCTTTCTGTAAGTCACCCATCTTCTTGGTTTCACAACAGACAGTGAGTGAAATGGTCGCATCCCCTGAGTGTGATAGGTAATTTTTTTTTTGCCTGCTTTCCCTCACTCATCCATCTACCCACTCACATTCCCTTTTTTCCCTGCAAATTCACAGCATATTCTCTTCCATAATTCATTATCTCAAGATGTACTTGAGCATCTGTTTATTTTTTTATTATTTTTATGCTTTCTTGATAGATTTATCAATATTTTAGCAGTTAGTTCTTTTCGCATTCACTGCTCTCTTTCTCGTTTGCACAGCTGTACGCTTCCAGTGTGGGCTTCGGACCCAGGGCAATACTATCAGCTGTCAACAACCACCCATAGTTGGATTATCGGAGTTGTGGAGTTTTCACAGCTCAGATGCTGAGGCAGCTTGGGTTTAGCAGTGTTACTAGGTGAGGTACACGGCTGCGCTGCTTTTGGGGCCAGCTCAGCTCTGGAAATAGCTCTGATACTCCACAAAATCTCGTCTACTCCCTCAAGCTGTATGCCCACCCTCCTGGGACAGAAAGTGAAAATGTGCCTGTCGTGGTTTCAGGTCAGCCCAGCCGGTAACAAAGCACCACGAAGCCGCTCACTCACCCCCCACCCCCGCGCCTGGCCACGTTGGGATGAGGAGAAAATCCAAAGGCAGGCTCGTGGGTCGAGACAAGGACTGGGAGGGATCACTCCCCACTTATGGTCACGGGCAAAAGACAGGCTCAACTTGGGGAAGAAACAAAATCAATTTAATTTACTACAAATCAAAACAAAAACAAAACACAAGGGTATTAGGAAGGGAAACTAAACATCAGAACACCTCCCCCCACCCCTCCCTCCTTCCCGGCTCAGCTCCACTCCCGATGATTTCTACCTCCTCCCCCCGGCGGCGCAGGGGAACAGGGGATGGGGGTTGAGTCAGCTCGCCACACATCGTCTCTGCCGCTCCTTTCCTCAGGGGGAAGATTCCTCACTCGTCCCCTGCTCCACCGTGGGGTCCCTCCCACGGGAGACAGTCCTTCACCAACTTCTCCAACGTGGTTCCTTTCCGCGGGCTGCAGTTCCTCACAAACTTCCCTGGCGCGGGTCCTTTCCGCGGGCTTCAGTTCTTCCCGAACTTCCCTGGCGCGGGTCCTTTCCGCGGGCTGCTCTCCAGTCTCACACTGCTCCAGCGCGGGCTTTCCCATGGAGTCACGGCCATCTTGGGGAGCCTCCGCTCCACCGTTCACCTCCCTGGGCCACAGGGGGACAGCCTGCCTTCTCACCACGGGCTGCAGGGCCATCAGCCTCCTCAGGCGCCCCCTCCTCCCCCTCCTTCTTCACTGACTCCAGTATTGGCAGAGATGTTCCTCTCAGGTTTCCCAACCCCCACACTACCGGTTCCCCTTCTTAAATATGTCCTCCCAGAGGCGCTACCACCGTCACTCCCCTCCTAGAGGCGGGTCCGACATTTTGGCGCGTCCAACATTTTGGGGCGGCGAATTTTCCAGCAGCTTCTTAAAGGGGCCGCCTCTGCAGCCCCCCTCCCCTGCTACCAAGGAAAGCCGCGCCACACAAACCCATAACAGTGCCTAAGCCCCCAGTCTGCCTCCTGAGCACAGGGAGGGCAGCGCTCACCCCTTGGGAGGCTTGTTGTCCACATGAGGTCTAAGCTGGAGATGGCTCCCACCACAGCACGTCACACAGCACCCTGCGCTAGCTAGGGCTGGGGGCATTACCAGTGCTTTGCTGGATACAGAACAACCTGAGCTCCTTTTCCCAGTTTTTCAATCCTGCTTGAAAAAGTAAGTCCCACCAGAGTCCCTCACTCTTCATCGTCACTGATACTGTCCTGCCTCTCACCTGACCCCCTCCTAGAGCAACCTGCTGACACAGTGAAACTCTGAAAATGCTCGAGCTAGATGTTGGTAGGGGAGGACATTTGGGAGCACAAGAGGCAGAGCCAGAGCAGAACAAAGGGGAAATGACACTGAGCTGCTTCTACTGAGTGTTAAGAAGCCCACCAACCTTCAGGGTTTTCACATACATCTTCATAGAAATATCTTGATTAGGTCAAACCCAAACCATTAAGCACCGGGACGCAAGAAAATGAGCCATGGTGCAGGCCACAGAGCGCACACACAGATCCTCTCCTCTGAATAACACGCCTCTTGGTGGTAACGGGGGTTCAGCTGGCAAGCGGGTGCACCCAGCCTGACTGACCAACCCAGCAGTTAGAGGGTGAACTCAACTTCTGCAACATATCCTCACCTCAGGAACTAAACCCTGTTTTCTTGCTGTTCAGATGGGTAATGGTTTTCTCCATCAAAATGTTTCTTCCGGAGTTTTTTTGTATCATCCATGAAGCAGCCTTAGTCTATAAAGAGAACAGTCTCTTGGGAATAACTTGTGACTCTACCAACTCAAATGTTTTTCTCCAGATGTTTCCTGAGCTGCAGTCCACACAGACCTCATGGTGGTCAAATACCTGATGTCTTCCGTGACCTTTCCTCTGCCCATATAAAAATAACTGTGATGTGTTGGTGTTCTTGGGTACCCCTGCATACACGCCCGGAGTGTGTAGCCAGCAGATGGCCCTTCCTCAGCCTAAGATGCCTTCTTTCTTTTTCAGGTGTGTGAGAAAGAGAAATTGCTCTCAGAAAGGAACCAACTGAAAGCAAGCATGGGAGAATTGTTAGACAACTTCTCGTGTCTTTCCCAAGAAGTGTGTAGAGACATGCAGAGCCCGGAACAGATCCAAGCTCTCCACCGATACTGCCCCGTTCTCAGACCCTTGGATCTACAGCCAGCCACCACCATCAGCCCCTCCCCAGCTGGTGTGGAGCAGAGCCTGGTGACCTCCCAGTGCATTGGGGAAAGCATGCAGTGCTGCTCGGAGCAAGGCTCGGCGCAACTGGGAGCACCCTGGCTGCCCAACAACATCTCGGAAAATTGTTCAGCCAGCGCAGGGTTGGATGGAGCTGACACAGGTACTTACCCCGAGAGAGAGCTTCCACCAGAGCAGAGCAGCCAAACGGTCACAGTAGACTTCTGTCAGGAAATGACTGATAAATGTACAACAGATGAACAACCTAGGAAAGATTACACCTAGTGACTTGTAACCTTAACGTTACACCTGGTCAGGTGTTCTTCAGTCAGCCAGTGGCAGTGTTCATTTGTTGTCTAGAAGAACGTATTTGGTGCACACTACAGTGGTCTTAGCAGCAATACTGTTTTTAAGTATTCCCTCCTCTCTACAAGCAGGAGTTCTCTTCACAATGGTGCTATCCCTTGCTCAGGCAGGGAACGAAGCAGTGGCAACACTGTCTGTTTTTGTATGTTGATTTCAATCTTAACAGGGATGGACATAACACCTCTGAGGACCCAACCGCAGCTTTTTTCTCAGTGGCCCATGTCACAAAACCCTAACTCAGGAATTTCCTCTGAATGTTCAATTTTTCATTGAAGACAGCTTCTTTACACATCAAAGTTTTATAGCTAAACTGTACATATTATATATAATATATATAAAATATATATATCCATATGCAAAAGTCCCTGCATGCCTCAATTTTTCTCATCCTACAAACTGGAAGCTTTCATTTCTATTGTATAAACAAGTTCCAACATTCCTTTTTGTCTTCGATGCTAGAACTAGTTTGGTAACTTGTTACACGATAATTTTTTTTTTCTTGGTTCGCAGTTCAGCAATATCATTCGATTTGTACTTATTTATAAAATTTTAATGTTGGAAACTTATTTGAGATTTTATTATAGACATTTTTTTTGGCACAGCCATTTCGTGCCACTTGAGCAATGTGGAGTTATTTTATTTTCTTGCAGATACTGTACAGTAATGGTCAACTTTGCCACTTGCACTGAGTTTCTGGTCAAACCTCTTTTCATAAATGAAGTTGTGACTTCAGTATAACTTGAGTATATGGTTTTCTTTGCTTTATGGCTTAAAGAAAATAGAAAAGTTTTATCTAATAGACAAACACTCAGGAGCTCATTATGTAGTAAAAACGGTCTTGCCAAATACTGAATTCACTATACAATTTGTAAAGAGAATCTGCTTGAATTATTTTTATATTCAGACTTCTTTCTGTTTCACAAACCAAGTTTAAGTGCTGTTAATGATGCTTTTGGATTCATATAGGGGAAAGTATATTTCACGCTTTAGAGAAAAAAGTATTTGACAACTGGATCAGTTCATCATACGTTCCACGAAGTAAAGCAAATGGAGATCACATCAATACACTTGGGGGGGCTTTTTCTCCAGCCCCGCTCTGCATCCTTTACTCATGGAAGCAACTGCTGCTCCGGCTAGTCCCTAGAGCCTCACCTCAGCTGTCCTCAGACGTTACCTGTTTTCCTCACCAGACCCGAGTCGCAGAGGTGGGTCTGGTGAAGTCAGTGATCCTGCCTGGGTAGGCGGAGTTGCAGGATTAGACCCCTAGTTGTTGACTTTGGTTTCCTTACAGGAGTCAAGTTAGCACACGGTATCCTCTAAGAGCAAAACATACATCTGCCAACACCTGATTCGGTCGCTTACCCATCAAATTCTTGTGTTCCAGGATCCTCTCAGCACAAACCACAGCTAAAAGAGCGCTGTCTCAAAGGAGACTACTCAGTGAATTGGCTTAGTTGTAACTGTATTGGATTTGTATCTTAAGCAATGTTGACTCATGTTATGACTGTGTGAGACAGCAGCTTTCCAAGCATAACATCTGTATGTACAGTGTAGACAGAAAAACATCCTCCTAATGCTTTTTTAATTATTATTATTATTATTCTAAGTGTACTGAGTTTTTATTTTGTGGTTCTTTGCCCTACGTGTGCCAGGTTGCGTGGCTTTATCGATGACAACTGTCATGTGCTTTACTGGCTGATATTGTTTGTTCTCGCTGAAAAAAAATGACCAGCTGTTCACACCTGTTAAAAAAAAAAGTGTGGGGAAGCAGCTTCTCAGAAGCACTAAGCGATAATGTGGTCTTCTGTGCTAACGTTTACACTAGAGGTGTGCGCTGGTGGTTTTTTGAGGCACTCAGTAGATCAGCATCTTGACCCTGGAGGAGGAATCAGCTCCCTCTCTCCACTTCTTCCATCTTCTGACTGTGCTCATGGACCGTCGCCCACTCGCCACAAAGTCTTGCTTTTATCCTCTTCACCCAAACTATTGTAGCCAAGCTACCGAGGAGGAAATGCATATAGCATGTGCCATGTTTGTTGAAAATACGTTTTTTCCCCGCATGTACAAAGAAAAACTAGTATATAATGTAGGAGAATATTTATGTTTAAGTATTAATCATTACTGTACAAAATCCTTACCTTTAAATGTTCAAAAATATACAAATGCCATAAACTCCTAGTTCACACGGTTGAAAAAGGGGGAGGAGTTGTCCTTTCTTTTTAAAAGAGCTTAACCTAAAAATATCTGAGCCCCCTCCCAGCCATCTTTTGCAGGTAACTGACTGAGAAGCTCTTTGGCGAGGGGTGGGGATTTGATTTTCCTCTGAATTCGTTGACGTTGCAAAGCAGTTCTGTGCTTCGCAGAGAAGTTTTGTTTCTATGAGACCATGGTGAAAGCTAGAATTTAAAACTAAATGTGAATCACATTATAGAGTCATAGCTACTTGGGGGGGCTGGGGGTGGGTGGGAGGGAAGGGTCAACTGACACAGTATTTTAAAGATGTTTTTCTGTTGCCTTTTTTTATTTTTAAGTGACCTCCTATATATATGAATAGATAGAATGTTTTATGAGTATAAAACCAAGTTTTAACTTGCTTTCTGACATGAAGATTTACTCTACTAACAACTCATGTGCAACTGGTACTCTTGACCTCATTCCAACGGTTTAAAAAACCCGCCCACACAACCCATTGCGCTGCAGCTCTTAGGTTTGACCTGGCTTCATACTGGTGCTGGGTCTCTTGATTTCCTCTACCTTGGGAACTGATATTTAAAACCACTGCTCAAATAAGTGTCTCTTCCTCAACCTTTCTCTCATCTCTCTCTCTCTCTCTCTTTCCCTCCCCTGCGAGCTTTTCTGGATGTTTGATTTCATTCTTTCCCATTAGAAGTGGCTGATTTTGTGTCATTGCTTCCTATATTTACATGTATCATGGTTTTTCAGTGGGGTTTTTTTTGGTGGTGGTGGTGGTTTTTTGTTTCTATTTTGTTTTAAGTTTTTTTTGCTATTCCGAACCATGCAGCTTTCAAAGCAGTTACTGGGCTAATGTTAAAGGAAGACATTGGGAGAATTAGCTTCAGACCTGGACACCAGCTGACATACCCAACATGAGGTCAAAACAACTGACCATAAGAATACCATTGGAAGGAAAAAAAAAACCAAAACCAGCTGACTGCAGTATTTATGAATTTTAAGAGTTTGGCCAATAGTCACCATGATCTTAAGTAAGAATCTCTTTGCTTTTGTCAAAGAGGATATGTGCAGCATCAGTCCTGTCGGACGTTCCTTGGGAATGGCGTGGTGAGACCCCATCTCCCCGCTGGGCGCTGCACTGCTCTCGTGGGCGTGCATGTCCTTGAAGCTTTGTCCAGTCTGTATCTAGTTCTCCTTTTCCTTTGCCGTTGCTATACTTGTATCGCCAGGAAACCTCATTTCATTTAGGCTTGTTATGCTTTGTCAGGTGAGTACTACACTATATAATGTGTTTGTTTCTCTGCGTTCTCTGGGGGTGCCTTGAACACAATTAGAGCTCCTTGCAAGCTGATTCTGGAACAAAAAGGTAGTGAAAAAAAAAAAGGAAAAAAAAAAAGAGAGAGAAAACAAAACAGAAAACAAAAGCAAAAATGTTGGCTGTGTTATCAGGAGATCCCAATATTTATATCACAGATTTCCTAACGTGATGACTCAGGCGTCAGAGTTTGATGCTGCAGTATAAAACTATTATTTTATATATTGTACAAGTAATTTATTAAATGTCTTTCTAAGGGTATATGCTGCTTTTAAGATGCACTATATTTTTGGATCTAATCCTTCTATTTTTTTTTTTTCCCCAAGGAAGTAAAATGTGCTGCAAAGGCAAGCCACAGTGATTAGTATGCTAACTGCTACTTCTCTTTAAAAAGGAGAGTGGGAACTAGATACATAACTTTGCTAAATGGATTAACTGCTGCCAGAGGAATGATTAATGCTGATAGTGTGGTCGTTAATCTGGAGTCCAACACTTCGTCAAGTCTGTATTCTAAACAGCGCTTAAATAGACGTTAAAATGCCTAGGTATATAGTTAGATTTTGTAATATGTAACTTTATGATTGCCTAATAAATAAAACAAATCTGCATGCTGGAATCACTATAATCCTGTAATAAAATGAAATCTGATCCACTAGGAGAAAGCACGGTGAAGCGTTGCAATTCCAGAATCCACACCACATCCTCACTGGTGTTTTGCAATCCACTGCTGTGGTGATGAAGAGAGAGAGAGGGGTGGGTTCGCAGAATAGAAGACCTGTAGTGAATTTTGCGGTGAGACGAAGTGAACGTTTGCCAGGTTTCCACAAGCTCACATTTTGCTCCACTTCATGTCCTCTACCATTGCAATGAGGAGCGCTGCTTTCACCTTTTTTTCCTGATCTGAGATGCGTTTGGAGGTGCCTCTGGCTGAATGTTGTAGCCCATGGCTGCAGCATTTTAAAAGTCTCTATTTTAGGGCTGCCTAAAGAAGGTTTAGCTCCGTACGAGCAGCGGAGCTGATGGCTTTGCATAAGGAGGGGATCTGCTAAGTATGGAGTGGTTTATTTTTATCGGAAGTGAGGTGAAACTAAAACTATTAACATAAAGAACTTATGCTCTCTTTCCTGCTAGAATTTTTCTCAACAGATTTTGACTTCGGTTCGGTTTTGTCTCTGCCAACACAGTCCAAGTTAATTTTACATCCATATATATAATATGTGTATGTATGTACACATACATCTATAATTCTAGTCAGAGTGTGTGTTTGTGTATTTTCCTGTTCATAATACATATATGTATATTTATAATACTCCCTGGAGTATTTCATGACTCAGGCATCAGATCTGATGCTGTAGAATACAATATATGTGTATATGCATATGTTCAAATACTGTGTCTATATTTAAAAGATCTATTGTTGGTGGTCTGTAGAATAATTATTCCCTTTACTGTCAAAATTTTAATGGCATTACTTGCAAAGACTAAGTGTACAGTATTTTCCTACACTCCACCAAGATAGGTATTATTTATATCGAAGTCAAATATTGATAAGCATTTTAAGGTATTACACAGATAACGTTGCCATTTTTGCAAGTAAAATCGCTTTTCGCCAGGAATGGATGCTAAAAATACCTTTTTAAAAGGTCATTACCCCAAGCAAATGGCTGCTAAAAGGGCAGTTAGATGACTCCTGTTCTTGCACGAATTTTAGCGACTGTGGGCAGAGCCCTTTCCGTAGGTGAAAGTCACCGCGTGGTTCATGCAGTGCCACTGTTGTCCCTTTTGGCTAATTAAGGGCATGCAGAAAGAAACTAGCATCCCAAAATAGAAATGGCGACGGGCAGTGTTTGATTTCATTGATTGCTTAGAGGCAGAGACGGTCCCAGGCTACGAACCCAAACGACCCTTCCATTTTGGAGGGAGCCGAGCAGGGGCTGTGGTCGCCGGCTGGGCTCGTCCCTGCAACCAGAGAAGCCCACCTTGCGGGATGTGGGCAGAGGAGGGAGCAGCTACCCCACGCCGGGGGTTGTGGCTGCGATCCCCCGCCCAGGCTGGCGTTACCCTGCATTTGTGATGTACCTGAGAGAAACGCACCGTTTCAGTCCTGTTCTCACTACTACGTTTGCTCTGCCTGAAGCTATCTGGATCCCTCAGACCGGCAGGAATGATACTAAACACTTTGGTGATATTCGATGCGTGGTTGTTTACTCGTAGTAAAGCATCACCTTTGATTTCAAGGGTGGGGATGCCCTAAGAGTTTGTTCCAGAACCAGTTGGTTACAAGTGCACCTCTTATATATGCCTTACAAACTTCAGAGGCCATATTCAAAACAGGGTTTTATCAGTGTATGCAAGGGGGTGCAACCCCTCTTCTCTTCCTCCCCAGGTCAAACAGTATGGACAGTTTTCACACATATCTACCTGTATAACCCTCTGTACCTCTCATAACTGGTCAATGACTGTAACAGGTTACATCAGGTGTTTTTTCTACATACTTTTTACACAAATTCTATGCGATTAATGTAACAATTCAATGCATCATTTTATTGTACTAGTTCTTAAGCTTGTCTTTATTTTTTTTCTAGGTGACTGTGGTTTCTTGTGATTTTTATTGTATAAATAAATGAGGTGGCTGTTGATGCTTACTCTCTGTTACTAAGAATTTTTACCTTTTTGGAAGAAAGCATTGCTATGAACTAATGAATTTAAAATGTCATTTACTCTCATTGTAAATACAGTATTGTGCAAAAAAACAAAAATGAAAAAAAAACACCCAACCCTTTTCATTCATTTGAATTGCTAGTGTTAACTGAATTTTGTCTAGACACCATTTCTGTTGATGAAATAAAGACATATCATTATGTATTGTAAATCGACTCGGCTTGACTCTGAAATTGATGTTGCAGTGCTCGGTTAACGCGTGGGTTGTAGGTGAGATTTGGGAGGATAGGCTGGATGTGGTTGATACTGCCCGGTGAACCTCTGGACTGATGAAGAGGTCTCCACTCACATGGTCCCATTGCTAATTCACTAGTTGTCTTTGATCCAGGGATCCAGTTATCTTTGATCTGCTGCAGGAACAGCCAAGGGTATTTCATTGCAGAGATGAAATAAGTTGTTTTGGAAGATCAAATAAGCTGTGTCTATACCCATTCCCCTAGTGCTTGACTTACTTAAGGCAATTCTGCCAAGTCTTTGTTTTGGTCTTCTAAAGTGACAGTGTACGTGTTGGGAGGCAAGGGGAGAGGTTGGGGATTGTTTCCCCTTTACAGAAAACCTGAGAGAGGTTTCTGTAGAAACAAAATACAGCTGAAAATCCCTGTGTGTAACCCAAATACGGTAGTGTTCCTCTCTGAGGGAGGGACTTGGGCCATGGACCTTTAGCATCTCTCACACTGCAGAAGATCCAGAAAGGAAAGAAGAAATTACAACAGCTTTAGGTGCTATTACTACAAGCAGGGCGCAGAGTCTAGCAGTGGGCGTTTGCTCTCTGGAACTCCCAAACACATGGCAGCCACCTCGCTCCTTGGGTTGGATGCAACCTGAGAGCCTGCTCAACAGCTTGGCAGGAGGAGACCTGGGAAGGGTCCCCAGCATGACCAGTTGTCCTACCCTGGTCCACACACTTGCTGGGCTGCTGCTGCGGGGAGCAGGGAAGAGGGCAAGCGGCTGGAGGGAGGTCCCCAAGCTTTTTTATCACCAGACAGGAAACCCTAGATTGTGTGCCCTGGGCCACCATCCTCAGGGATGCAAACTGTCCTCCTCCATCTGCAGCAGTGAAAGTTGCCTGCAATTTTTCAGTCTTAAAATTCTCATGGAAGAAGATCAAACGTTACTTTCCAGAGTTCCCCAGTTTTCTGAATCTTCCTGTTGAGCATGTATGAAGAAAGCTTCCCACCCCCTCAAATCTGTCAGAAGATGTAGCATCCACCACATCTACACATAGCCTGGCAGTAGAGAAGGTACTTTAGCAAAGCTGCTTCTCCATCCCTGATCAGTTGTTGCTGGCACTTAATGTCCACCATCTTAAGTATTTCCTTTTTTTGCCTTAAAATACTAAACAAATGCACAGACAAACTGTCAATGAGTTTGTAGTGAGGCAGAATATGAATGTAAATCATGCGCACTAGAACACCACCACTGTAATCTCAAGCAATCTTTATGTTTGACTCTTTCTTTCCCGCTGACCTGCTTTGCACTAGCCTTGCCTTAGAGTTGTCAAGTCATAGAGGATTTTTATGCTTAGGCAAACTGGCATAGCAAACAAGCTTGTTCCAAGCATTGCCTGCCATTGAGGTGCAGCAAATGCGAGCTATGATAAGCTTGACAAATAAAAGCAGCCAAAAGCATGCAGCCAGAAACAGGGTCAGGGACAGTCAGAGGAAGGTGCTTTATTTTTCAGATACACAAGTGGAAGGACTGCTTTCTTGGGCCACATACAACCCAGAAATCCAACCTTCCAGAGCTAGTCTGTCCTAGCAAACTGAAAATGAGCTCTTTGGGGGTTTACTTGTCTTTCAGTTCCTCTATATGAACTAATGAGACAGTGAAGGGAATAAGATTTTCATGACCCTGAGGTGATACCTTGCAGATCTTCTTGAACAGCAAACTGAAGAAAAGCACAGATGTTTTGCACTTAAAATAAATTGCCTGATTTTACTTAGTTTCGATTTCGAAGCCAAAAGTATTAGCTCTGAGGAGGCTACATTAGCATGGAAAGTCTCTACCAGAGCTTGAGGACCGCATTAGCACAGCCAGACAAGCAGAAGCATATTCTTCAGCTGGTTTTTTTAATCTCTCTTGAATTCTCTGTCCCTTCAGATTCCTCGAGTGTTTCTTCCATCTTTTATTCATTGGCTACCGAAGCCTGGGGAGATAGAGGCCACGCAGCCTTCCAGGTTACTTTCAAGTCAAACTAGCCCTTTCTTGCAGATGCCTTGGGTCTTCCGCTACCTTGAAGGTCAATGGATCAGGCTGGTTTCTGATAAGAACACTGCTAGCATGCGCAACAAGTTGTACATCCCAAAATGTTCTCCCAAAGACACAAGACTATTTCTGCAGTGTTCTGCAGACACTGACCAGATCCGGCTCAGTCTACGTGAGAAAAATCTTGACTCGTGGAGCAAGCTACCCATTACGCCAGCAATCAGAGTACGGTACGGTTGGGCTTGGCATAAAGTAGAGGAATAAGGTGTTTGCTTTCTTACACTGTACTATGAATTTAGCATTATAGCAGCGGGAGAGGGGACCATAGCGATAGATAATCTGCTTTTTATCTCTCTGCTGAAGGCAGTTTGTGCTCAATCCCTTAGTTTATTTCTTTTCCTCAGAATGTCATTACTTTTTCATGATGGATGATAGTTCTAGGAGCATGCTCTGAAAGATAACAAGAGAAAGAAAGCATGAAGCTGAATTGGCTTAAAGGAAAAAAAGAAATGTTATCATAGTAATCAACCACAACACATACATAGTTGGGAAGGTGGGAAATCTGGTGTTTAGCTGACAACATACGTACCGTGTAGGGCTTTGTTCAATGCTAAGGGGAGGGTGGGGAGAGGGGGAACACTGTTCTTTTAAACCAACATTAATCCCTGAAGTAACTTGCTTGAAATCAGTGGACCCATCCTAGAGCCCTTTGCTTTACATGTTAAGGGGTTTTGTGTATTTTTGATTGCTTTAAAACCATACAAAGATGGACTCAATTAAGCAAGTTCCACTTTCTAAAATCCAGCTTATACATTTGTTGCTGCAGAAATCCTCAGAGGGGTTCATTAGTTGTCAACTGCTGCTGACCCCAAAAGTTTATCTATGTTTGTACAACTGGTGAATGGTTACCTTTGGGTGACCAAGTAGCTTTTGCAGGATAACTGGTACAATGGCTGTCATCAACCTGAGTGCTCCAGGGCAGAATAAAATACAACTACTGTGGCATTTAATATGAAGGAGGGGTGTGTGTCCAAAAAAAAAGAGGTGTTTGCTTAAAAAAACCTGTACAAAACCAGCAGTAGTTACCAGCAAACCTGTACAAAACCAGCAGTAGTTACCAGCAGGTGTAAATGTGAATACCTTTCAGGATTCTTAAACATCCTAAGGAACACAGGGTTTTACCAGTCCCTTACCCAACCTGTGGGTTTTCCTGGTGGAGCTCAGCTGTCTAAATAACTCCTCAGCGGTTATCAGGTTTGTTGTTTCAATATACATTCATTTTTATCAAACTGTTGCCAGCCCGAGAAGCAAGAGCGGGTAAGCAGCTAGTTAAATGAGTGGATATTTATTCCTCAACTGTTGTTGAAAGGTTGAGTAAACATGCCTTGTTCTGGAGAAGACTGCAAGCATTCAGGCTGAATAGCAGCTCTTTCTTTCATATCCTGCACACTATGGAGTATTTTCCCACTGGGTAAAAGGCTCAAAGATGAATAGAGACTTGAGAAGTAGAAGAAGAATTTAACAGCACAGAGGAATAATAAAGCAATGCAGTGAGGGAAACTGGACCCAGTGAATCGTAAAATTTCCCCAACTTTGGCAGAGCCAGGATTTCAGCCCCAGAGACTTTCTTTTCTGCAAATGAATAAAATCAGCAGCCCTATCTCAGTCCAATTCTGTGAGCTGAGAGTATCAGCTTTACCAGCTGCTTCATTATCAGCTTTATCTCCCTCATTCACCATGAGGAGGGGGCCTTGCTTCTGAAGATACATACTTTGTAGCCAAAAAATATAGACTTAAAGAAATGACACTGAAAACACAGGGGTCTCTGGAGGAGAGGGTGGGCTAAAGAATAAGGAAGGGATGTGACAGTGAGGAAAACCCAGCACTTCTTGAAAAATAAAAATCTGAAGTTGAGTGCCCCAAAATGCCTAATTCTTTCTGAAAATGTTGATCTAATACTTTTGGTTTCCCAGGAGAGCGGTTCAGCTAATATATTGCTAAGAATGTTACAACTCTTCTAATGACTTCCAGTTTTGTTTTGTGATTCCAGGAACCTATCTTGGTTTAATGAAGAAATACGACCATTAGATAATGTCAAGTCTTCCCATCTTCTTGGTATATCTTTGGATGCTCAAGCAAGAGGACTGGCACAGCGGTTCTCTCAATGCAAGTTTAGGCTTGGGG
>VYZV01018417.1:1356-25605 GCA_013401275.1 Pandion haliaetus | reverse complement strand
AGAGGCTCTTCTGGATCTTCTTGAGGCCCAGGTGGGCGATTTCTAGGATGTTGAGGAAGAGGGAGACCGCGGCGATGCTGTTCATGAAAACCATAAAGACGGTCTTCTCTGTGGGTCGGGACACAAAACAATCCACCGTGTTAGGGCAAGGGGGCCGAGTGCATTTGTAAAGGGGGGACATGTGAAAGCCGTATAAAAGATACTGACCTATCATAAAGCCCACTTCGACCACCGACCGGGTCAGGATATGTAGGACGTAGGTGCGCAGCAGGGACCCTCTCAGGGGTGCCTTATGCACTTTCTTCTGTTCCTCCAGCTTACGCAGTTCCCTCTCCACTCTCCTGTGTTCCTCGGGCATGGGCTCCAGATCCTCTAGCTGAGCCCGCAGGCGGGCTTTCCTCTTCTGTCGCTCTTTCTCGAGAGCCCTTAACCTGTAGAGCGCGTGGCCCATGTAAACCAGCGATGGAGAAGAGACGAATATGATCTGCAGGACCCAGTATCTGATCAAAGAGATGGGGAAGGCTTTGTCGTAACAGATATTGCTGCAGCCAGGTTGCTCCGTGTTGCAGATGAACTCGGACTGCTCATCGTCCCAGACATCTTCGGCAGCCACTCCCAGCACCAGCATCCGGAATATGAACAGGATTGTGAGCCAGATTTTGCCAACTATGGTGGAGTGGATGTGCACTTCTTCAAGGATGCTGCCCAACAGGTTCCAGTCCCCCATGGTCAGAGGTTCATATCTGAAATACCAAAAAATTCTGTTAATTTTAGTACAATACTGGACTCCTTTTGGAAATGGCCTTTTTTAGTATTTCTTTAAAAACAGTGATCTTTCATATACATTCTTCTAATAGCAGGAGAGCTCTTAGAAGTTCATCATTATTTTCTACTTAATGGGTCTTTAAATGAAGGCAGACTTTATGATTACTGGTGAAAGATGCAAATGTGAGATTATTTTAAGCTTAAGAGAGATGGATTTCAGCTGTAAGCCACAGTACTTCTTAACTGCCTACAGTTTTACACTACTTTCTACCCACTAGGAAAGAAGACAATTTTTTTTCACTTTGCAAATCCTTTGCCAACTGTAGTTTTAATTCTGCACCCACTCCATTCCACCGTCTGTGGCTTTGCCACAGTTTTGCCATAGTACATAATGCTCGTGGCTTTCATTTGTTTGATAAAGTTTTGAGAAGTATCGTATAACTGTGACAGAAAAACGTTTCATTTTATACCCCACGGCAGGAGCATTATTAGTGCCATCCATCCAATAGTTTCCCATCTACCAGGGTAAAAATCCACAAGTTTCTCGCTTGGATTCCTAAAACTACAAATACGTAGCTAATTTACACATAGCTGTACGTGTGTAAATAGTCTCAGTTCTAGGATAATGTTAATAAACTAAGAGTGTTTCTAGGATTAATACCTTTAATTTTATGCACTTAAAGTCTTATTGAATCACCAGGACTTTGTCTCCATTATGAATTTCAACATATGAGATAAAGAAAACAGGGATTACGTAATTACATAAACAGTGATGTGGACGTTTTTAGCTGTGAGTGTGAGATGATCTTTTTAACTACCTCTTTCCCAGAGTCTCTTTGAATCACCAGCACATTGATATACCTTCTGCTGCCAGATGCTTGATTTCCAAGCCGCTTCTCTGGTAACTATTCAGGAGAGTCAGGTGATGTGGGGAATGGAAATGTAAGGTATTTGTTTATTGGTGAATGCATCACATGTTTGGTACTGTGTCCCTGGAATTTTTTTTCTGCTAACGTGGTAATAAAATATTGAAAGCAACTGGGGTCATATCTACATTAGGGTTCACACTTAAATTTTTTATGCTACCGTGCTTTCAAAACTTCCCAAATTCCACTAAACCACCATCTTTAGTAAAGTGCAATTTCTAAGTTCTTTAAGAGTGCCTGGTTGCAGTACCTGAAATCTTGCGCGGTTTTAATTGATAGCACAGCCATGTGATATCACCATTACCAATATAGCTTGGTTATGGTTTATGATATGATCCCCCATAGCATGATTCTGCTTGGAGGCTGTATTTATCCACACTGCAAGTAAAGATTTTCAATTGTAACCAACAGTGCAGTCATTCTCTGCACAAGCATCCTACAGACTTTATTATTACATTTTTGTGTTTTGGTTTGGTTTTTTTTTTTTTTTCTGCGAATTTGGATCTATGCAATGAAATTCCCTTTTGACACAGGGAACTGGTTGAGAAAACCTAGCCAGTCAAGCAATTTCTTAGGTGCCATGATGCACCTAGAATCTCTTCTTTCCCCACTCCTTCCCTCCCATGTATATCACTGAAATAAGATACATGAAAAAAAAGTCAGCAATAATTATTGTAGTTCATTTTCCTCATCTTTAAAGAACAGTGTTAGCTCTTCTGACTTCATACGGATTTTTTTTCAGAGCAGATATCAAATTGTTGCAATGTCATAGGTTGGGGGGGGGGTGTGTGTAAAGATGTTCATATGTCGAAATGTTTACTAGAAAATGTTATATCTCAAGCTGAAAATATTGAGCCTGTTTTTCCAAGCTTGGAAGTGCTGATACAGAATAGTTCACCTTCAGTAAAGCAAGAAGTGGAGGTTTACGTAGACCAAGCTCCCAAATGCAGAGTACTGAAGAGGCCAAGTACAAGTGGGCGACACTTGCTGATTCCTTTGTGCCACCTCCCCTGAAAAGTGACTGAATGACGGCAATGCAAAAGTTAAGCAAAGGAGCTTTGGGTATATTTGCTGCTTTGTGAATGGCTGATCCCTCACTGAAATTGATAGACTCCACAAAAAAAAAACCAACCAACCACTACAAACAAGTGAGCTGCTACAATGTAAATGCAGGAATAAAAGGGAAGGGAGACACGTTTTAATCCCAAAGATGAAATGCTAGCATTCCTCTAGCAGCAGGAATTATCACCGCCCATTTTGGAACAGAAAGCGAATGCAACCATTCCGGGTAAGAGAGGACAAGAAGTGGAGAATAAACATATCACTCTGGCTCTACAGATGTGTTTTTGTTTCTTAAGTTGTTTCTACCAGTATTTAAAGAACCCTATCCTCACTGATCCTTTGTAACAGCCAACAGCAGAGAGTAATTGTAGGAGTGGTCTAATTCACCAAGTGAGCTTATTATACCAAGACACTTTGTCTCAAATCTGCACTGGTAGAACCGCAGTATAAATACTGACATGGTGAACGTTGTGTATAAAGCAAAGAAGTTAGTGTAGAGCCACGAAAGCCAGAGTTTCTAAGAAATCGGCCAAAACTACTTTACAACCTTGTCATAGCAATGTGCTTCCAATTTTTCCATCTTTCCCCTCCCTGGTCTTAGATATCCGAGTTCTGTGTAACAGAGTAATTTCAGTTTACTGTAAGAGAGTAATCTCAAATATCAATGATATAATTATTTCCAGAGTCTACTAGTAGACTAGAAATTCTAGCATTCTAGTATACTAGAACTATACCATTTTCAGTATAGATAGTACATACCTGAGACATTTCTCGTTATACCATCTGACTACCTTTGTGTCTGACCAAATATTTTTGAATGGTTCTTTCAAACAATAAAAATTCATGCATGTAATAAGTTAGAACCAGATGGAGATCCACCATTTCTCTTGGAAGAAGTTTCTTTATTTCTTACTTATTTCTTATTAGTAAGTTTTCGTTACTTCTTTATTTTAAAGCTCATTTGATCATTTGCCACTATTCAGATCACTTTGATATTAAATCTATGCCAGGTTTTCATCAGCTGTGATTTCAAAAAAGCAGAGTTAAATCTTAAATTTCTTGTCAGAAAAAGTTAAACACTAAGACACAAATACTCCTGGGTTTAATTTGCATTGCTTCATACTGCCATAGGAAGGATTATTTTTCTGCCGCTTACCTTAGGACAAAGCCCTTGGTTAGTCTATCTTAGAGGATTGCAGAAGGAGCAAGCAGCGCTGCTGATTGTTATAGCTCAGAGACCTTCCTTCAACAGTGCTAGGACATCTTTTTTTTTTCCAAGAGCCAAAGCATAGACGTGGTACGCTGAGCGGACTTCTCGGTTCTTTACAGCCAGATGTCAAGATCACTCAGCCTAAACTATCCATGCACGGTTTAAAACTCATCAGACGATAGGCTGGTGCCTCTAGCCAAAATTATCATGCAATTATTTCAGTCGGTGGCATCTAACGAAGCCATTCCCTCAAGGTTCAATCTGTATGGCAATAGTTTGCAATGTCCCTATGCCTTGTTTTAGTCCGTTCTTCAAACATTACGCCTCCACCCAGCTCCCAAATGAAATTTTATTTTGTAAAATGGCTAAATAGGCAGCCTTTAGCGTATGATAGATTCTTTACATTCATTTTCTTTACATTCCATTAGTTTCGCTTTAAATCAATGCCCAAGGATCGATCGGTCATGTCCGATTTCATACTCTGTTGCCTGGTGAGTTAATTTAGGATGCGTTAGACTGAGTCTTTGAAAATGGAGGCCACAGGAACCGAGACTTAAGTCTCAGTTAGAAACACAGCCTTTTGGCACGGTAACCTTTCTCCAACTGGGTTAGAGCCACCCTCAAGCCAACTCAGAATTGGTATCTGTGGGAGACAAGGTTTAAAAAAGGAGGGTGAGTTGCCAAGATGGGATTTTTGTGGGAAAGCAGGGCCACCAGAGCTGAGGTTCTGATACTAAGAGCTTCTGCTGCCTAGTCCTGCCCAGGCCTAAATTTTAAGGAACTCCCAAACACCCATTTTATTTTCTCTCTTGCTCCAGAACCTCTGGCCCTTTTCTTCCATCTTACAAGGTGCGTGACTGATTTCCACTTCAGCCTCTTCTCCCTAAGGGTATTCCCACTAACCAGTACCCAGTTCTCAAAAGACACTAGCCCCGCCTCTTCTTTGGGATTATCTCAGCTTTATGTGCACCCTTCTCTCTCACACAAGCTCTACTCATCTCCGTGGAAGTCCTGTTTAAATATGCCTTCAGAGCCTCGCCCTGCAGCAGATGTGGTGACTACAGCATCTTTCCTGTGGCCTCAGTCTAATGCAGCAGATGTATGGTTTATGCGTACATTAAAAAAGCTTTAGGGGCAGTAGTGCTACACTTTCTAATCCTGAGAGACTCGTTAATATTCATCCAACCCCCCCAGACCTCCACAGGCCTTTCTCAGCCATATGCTCTCATGCTCTCTCTCAAGCCCACGTACACATCATTGGCGTTTTATTTTTCACGCCTCTTCTTTCCAAATTCAGTCACAAGTCCCTAAGGCTTTACCTTGCTGCTTCAGTTGTCTCAGAGCTTTGACTCAGGCCTGGGTGCCCTGTGCTGCCTCACCAGAAGGCGTTGTTGACCCAACATCTCTAGTGGCTTCCACAGCTCACGGGTGTTTCTCAGGAGCACCCTCTTCAGCTCCACTCACTGTGAAAACTTGGGAACTGGGCAAGAGCTGCAGCACCTGTGATTTATTCATCCCATCGGAGAACATGCTTTGTCGCTCATTGCAGAAGCAGCTTGTTCTTGTCCCAGCACGTTTCCGTCCCACCTCTTCTCCCCCTCAGCAGGTCACAGCGCCGGAACCACGGGCTGCCGACGCCGCTCTGCCCTCAGAGGAACCTGGTTTAAGGTTTTGGTTTTCTCGGGGGACAGGGGAGGTGACAGTAAGCTGCTTAGGGACAATTTGCCATGTTCCTGCTTTAGCGGCAGAATCTTTGGTGGTGTTAAAGGACCGCTCGTGCAACTTGTTAATGGGCCGTACAATTAATTGTATGTGGAAGGGAAGCTGGGTCAGGGCACGGGAGTGGTGGGAGGAATCGGGACGAAGAACAGGAGTGCGGTGTAGTCCTTTGCATATGGAGCTGAGCAAGAATCAGGGCGGGGAGGGGGGGGCTGAGGACACTTCCTTGCTATAAGCATCTGCCACAGGTGAAATCATGTTACAGTGTGAATGCTAACAGGCAGTGTGGGGGGGTGTGGTGTGTGGAGATATCCTGGAGATCCTGGCCATTGATGCCTGAGATGGGTAACCGTGAGCAGCAGCACAGCAGGAACCAGCACAACTTCATGCCTGACCTTCCTGGACCAGCAGCGACCTCCCTGCTGGGAAGCGGAGACCCAGGGAATGTACTGCTGGGGCAGGAGTTGGAGACAACCAAGTAGGGTAAAAGCTCTAATCTTTCTCGTTCTTCAATAAACCCCAGTATCCAAATCCGGTATGAGGTGTTTACTCTGTCTTGCCAGTGACAGCACCTAAATAGTAAGTGGCAGCTATTACAAAATAAGTTCTTAAAATATTAGGTCCAAATACACTTTTTATAGCATTGCAGCTTTTGATATTCTTGCCAGGGATTCAGATTTGAAAACCCAAAGAGGATATATGTGGGAACTAATTGCAATCTTCTTACAACACCGACAGTAGCATTTCCTTGTGCTAATATATTACTCTTCTGACATGCAAAACAGCTAACATTACAGGGTCAAAACCACTTCAAAAAGCACATGCTTTCTGCTGTCTCACCGAACCCATCATAAAACTCTGAGGCAGATGCACGTTGAACAGTGAGCTCGACAACAGGCTGTAGCCGAAGCAACTCAGGTCTATGCATACTGAAATGCCAGGATGAGACTGCAGAATTTTACCGCCTTTAGCCAAAACCACTCCATGTACAGTGTAACCTGACTGGCAAGAAACCCCTTGATTTACTGAAAAATTCACCTCAGTTGAACTTGCAGATTTTTCCGTTTTACTACAGACAAACATTACCGGTACCAGACTTGCTCCTTCTGGGGCAAGTTACCTTTCACAGAGAGACGAAGGCTACCTTACCTTTACAATATGAAATAAAACAGGCCTCGGACACCTTTGCAGCCCTCAGCACTGGTACAGCTATACGCTTGGATGCCCACATCCACACTGCCTACTGAGACCTGCCTGTCCACCATGTTGCTGTCTAAACCATGTCAAGGATAGCTGCACAGTTCTGGACTGGGGTAATTATCAAAGACCACTCTAATTAATTTAATAATATGGACAACTATGTTCCACTTTGCAGATTCAAACCATGGGCCTCTTCAGTTTAACAAGAGCTGTGCAACTCCCTTCCTGTTAAAGCATTTCTCTATTTTACTCCCCATGTTATCTCTTGTGACTCAGATGGGTTTGCTTTTGGGGCATAGCATAGTACTTTCAAGCTCTGATGGCAGAGGATGTGCCAGCCACCGCTGAAACTTTATCCATCCTTCCTATCAATCAAAGCCAATTTTGCTCCTGAAACACCTCTTGATTGATTTCATAGATTCTTCTAAGAAATCCTTAAACCTGTTACTTGGCATGCTTTTTTGCTGCTGCCTCCCTTCATGAAGACAAATTGCTGAAAATTATTCTGCAGCTGGTTTCAGAGTGAAGACAATGAGAGGAAAGACTTAATGGAAATAGCTATTTCCTAAGAGAAATGCCTTGTAGACAGTTAGCTGGCAACAGACTACGCCTTAGAGAATCCCTCAGAATTCAATACCTGATGCTCTATGATTTCATTATGTGCATCTCCATAAACCTTGCTCTCTGAATTTCCACTTTGGAAAATTTTCCAATATTAATGTCCATTAAGAGTTTTTAAACTGAATTCTGTAAATATATGTGTGTTGGATAGAAGCAGACCTATTTGTAATAGCAAATTGGAGTAAGACTCTCAAAGGGCTGCCAGCTACACTCTTCCAATGGAAAGCCTTGGATACAAAAAGGTCTTTCTCCTTTGTAATATTCCACTCAACACTAACCCAATGTTTCTAGAAAAGAAAAGTTGAACGAACTAACTCGTAAGCGGTTTAAAGGTTTTATGTAGTTTGTGATATTGTCCATTTTCTGATCCAGTCATGACCACTAAGAAATAAGCAGTATGTATTCGGAGCAGTAATTGCATCAGAGCAGCAGCTGATTGCTTCCGTGTTTATTGGCCAAAACATCAACATAGCTACTCATTTATACAAACTAACAGAAGTCAATTTTAATGCTGCTTCACAGCAGTTGTACTTGTCAAGCCATTAGCCAACAGTTCTAGAAAATTTTTTCATTTACCTGAGGTTTCACAAATCAGACTGTAGATTTACATACAGTACATTTTGCATATATGTATCAAAATTCTTGTTGGAGAAATAAATTACAAACAATGGTACAAAACCACTCCAAGCCAACCTTTGTTCAAGAAGAACGTATGTGTGTGAATTTTACAGTTTTATTTTTTGCATTACTCTTACAGTAAGCAAACTATTTAGTTTATACAAAATAAACCTGGAGTTTTATATAGTTAAAAAAATCATCTTTGGCTAAACAAAGCTCTCTCTATTTTTATACATATATATATATATATATACACACATCAGATATTTTACATGACCACATAGGAACCTGTACACATACTTACAATAGACAGAACATTAAAAAATGTTTCATAATTTACAAAAAAGGAATCCAAGTCAGAACCAAAACAGTCAAACCCCACCACCCCCATCACCTGTACAGATAAGAAAGTAAACACACACAGACAAGGAATAAACAACTTTGTAATAAAATACTGCCTGCTTCTTTGAGACAGAGAGGAAGCACTTAAGTGGAGAGAAACTACTTCCCTCAGTGCCTTCAGTACTGCGCACATTCTGATCTCTAACGATATGGTTAAAAGAATACTCTTTGTAGAGTCTGATTTTTCCACAAACATGAATGCTACTCTGCAAACTGACTGTTCTGAGAACAGATTCAGTTAGATTTAAATCTCCAGTAAGTAAACAATTGTCACAAATATTCGTTAAGAACAAACATGGGTAGGTATACTAATCCCTCCCTGAAATCAGTAGGGGCTGTCAGCGTAGCATGGAAGACGACACTTGATCAAAAGCAAACATTTTAGAAGCAAGCACATAAGATGGAAAACTGCCAGAACCGACATCATCACCTACTCAAGTCAATCCTTGTAACAGTTTCTAGAGCACTGCCTAAAAGGAGGATGATGCACTGTTTGGCAGCATGACAATCCATTCCATAGGTCACGTTTACAATACTCCAAAGGTGTTGGAGGCAACATCACTGACAAATTACCCGATGGTTTATTAGAATGAGAAGTCTGCCCCATTAGTTAGAGAGGGAGCAAAAAACCACTATGCTGAAACTGAAGAAGTGGTCACTTGATTCTGAAAAAAAGCTAATTTAATCGAAGTTGAAAGGCAATGCACTTAAGTGGGGCTCTTAAATGAAGTCTAACTAAATGTAGCAGATGTTCTGACTAAATACAGCAATTCCGATCCTCAATAAAGAAGAAAACCTCAAACATCAATGAATTCATAATACAAAAACGTGTGCAACTTCCAGGAATGTTTCTGAGGGGGAATTAAAAAAAAAAAAAGCTTTTTAGAAATTTGGGATAAAGCAGCAATATATATGAGATATGTGTGTCTATACATATATATACATACACACTTTTAGTATGTACTAGTAAAACTGGAAGCAGTTATAAGAGTTCTTTAAAATAGAACATAATGAATTTCTAATGTACTAAACAATTTGTAAAGATAGATACAATTGCTGTCAAAACATGCCAAGTTGACAAGCTTTTGAAACTGCTTGTTTTTACAGAAAAGTTTTTCTCCTGGTTAGTAAGTATAAAGTCACATTTTATAAAACTGTAAAGGTCTGTTTCTAAATTAATTTTAAAAAGACAATCACTTGTCAATTTTTATTTTCTTTTTAAAACAAAACAGAATGTTCATTATGTTGAAGACCTAAATTAAGTACCTTTCCCAGGTGTAATGAGGAGCAGAAAAACATATTAGCCTTTTCCGACGCAAAAAAAACCCCCAAAAAAACCCCCAAAACCAATTGAAAAAATTCCAATACATTTTTCATGGAAAAAAAAAAATCCCAACTATTCAAAACTCAATACTAAGTCTTTTTAAATATCATCAGAACTGCAAAATGGTTTTAACTACAAGACCGTTCCTTGTAAATTAATACTCATTATGGCATTTCACAATTTAAAAGCAACTGAAAAACTGGTCACTGCATTAATGACTGGCTTCACTCTCTCACAGAGGTTGGGACTCATTTAATTTGACTTCAGAAATCAGAAAGTTAGGGGTCTAGACTAAGCAACTGGCTTAGATTTTCTCCATTGTCAATGACGACAGATGGGCACCCTCAAAGAGAAACTCATTCATCTCTGTTGAACACTGGAGTCATTAGAAATGGCTTAGATAATGTGCTTAAAGTTGAAGACAAACACTACACTCCGTACCAGATTCTCTCCTTGAAACCCACTATAAGCAACTGACAAAGCAGCAAGAACTACCTATTCCTTACCATCAGAATCCAATTACTAGATAAGCAGCTTTTGGAACCATTGCTATCATTGCCCTGCCTTATTTTAAAAGAAAAAGGCCTAAGTTCTTAAAATATGTTTTAAGATAACCAAGATGACGTACCTGTCATTTTCCAGGATTATCTACCAACTGGATTCCAAAGCACTCTTACTTTTTAAAATCATAGTTTGACATCACCATACGCAGTACTTCAGACAAGTTAAGCAAGAACCACCATTTTCACTTGACTGCATGCCCTCTTCTTTGCTTATAGAATACATTTAAGCAACAGGGCATGTCACCCTGCTGAAGTGATACTGCTCCATTTGTACGTGCCCATTCTTTCCTAGCCAGTTTATTTGTAAAGTTCCCTCTGTGTTATTCTGACAAAGCACTTCAGAGGAAACACAGATAGGGAAGTAAATAATTAACAGTGCATCAGATTTACCAAACTTAGTATTCTGACTTGGATACATCCCGCTAATCCCATCGTATGGATGCAGTGGCTGTAGTCCATTGCTGCTGGTAACAGCTAAACCCTGTAACCATGAAGCAACTTGGTGGTAAGTTTACTTGCACTTGGATTTCTTGAACAGCTTCATTAACTGCTTGAATCTTTCTGAAACCTAATGGAGGACAAAAAAAAAAAACAACAAAAAAAAAAACCAGACATATCATTAAGGCCTCAGACTTCCATACCTACAAGAAAGACTGATCTGACAGCATAAAGTTTTTTTAAAGATACCACTATTTTGTTTTTTATTGCCTTCCAATAAATTTTAGTGGGAGAATTTTAGGAGCACCATTAACAAGTTACTTGGATGTAGAAAGTCTTTCTATACATTTGACATCTGAAACAGCCTCCAGGTTAACCACAGAGAGCTAGAGCCAACTACTGGTTTAACACAGGTTCCCTTACAACAAGGAGGGAAAAAAACTGAAGGCTTCAAAGTCAATTAGACTTGAATTTGGCCAGGTATAATTGTGAGTAACATTCAAATGTGAGGACAAGCACTTATTTTGTACTCCACAAAATAACACAGTTTACTGGTTATTTTCTACCCTCTTGTACAACTGTTGCTTCAGGTATTTACGGCTCATCATGGAGTAATGTGCCTACCAAGGATTTTACAAAACTGGTCTGTAGATGACAGTCAAACACCTTTTTGTTGAGCTGTCCTGGTTTCAGCTGGGATAGAGTTAATTGTCTTCCTAGTAGCTTTTTTTGAGCTAGGTATGAGAAGAATGTTGGTAACACACTGATGTTTTCAGTTGTTGCTAAGCAGTGTTTAGTCTAAAGTCAAGGATTTTTCAGCTGCTCGGGCCCAGCCAGCAAGAAGGCTGGAGGGGGACAAGAATTTGGGAGGGGACACAGCCAGGACAGCTGACCCAAAGTGGCCATCCATACCATGTGATGTCACGCCCAGTATATAAACTGGGGGGAGTGAATCTCGCTGGGGAGATCGCCACTCAGGGACTAACTGGGCATCAGTCAGCAGGAGGTGAGCAATCGCATTGTGCATCACTTGTATATTCCAATCCTTTTATTATTACTGTTGTCATTTTAATATTGTTATTATTATCATTAGTTTCTTCCCTTCTGTTCTATTAAACTGTTCTTATCTCAACCCATGAGTTTTACTTCTTTTCCCGATTCTCTCCCCCATCCCACATGGGGGGAGGCGGGGGGGGGGAAGTGAGTGAGCAGCTGCAGGGAGCTTAGTTGCTGGCTGGGGTTAAACCACAACATGAGCATAGCTACAGCTTACATAGCGACCTCCTTCCATGGTAAGTTAGTATTTCTTATGGCTATATGCATATTGCTATAGTGTATCTATCATCCACCAAATGGCGAACCGAGCGGAGTGGCATAAATGCACAGATAACGCACAGATAACACAGTTTTATCCAATCATCTACCCCAACAGCTTCTAAAACCTGCAAAGACTCTGTAACCATACAACACAACATCCTAAAAGCCAAATCATGCAGGATTTCCTAACTTAGTCAAATGGGTGTTTGTCTTTTTAGATTTGCAGGATAGAGATTAAGATAGCAATTCAAGACAAGTACAAAGTTATATGCAAACCTCTGGAATATTCTACATCAGTTTGACATCTATGTCTTTTGACATTTCTTAATTAAAAAATGAAAGAAAAAATGAGACATTTTCATGAAAAATGTCCTCTCTGCAAAATCTTGGAGATTTTTTTTTTTCCAGTTCTAATTTTAACCCTTTTCTAATTTATTAAATGTATGCAAATGCTTTGGGCCTCTCCAAATTGCCTTTCTTTATGTAAGTGCTGATTCAATAATAGAAACAATCCTGTTGTCCCTGGCTTATGATTGGACACAGCAGTTTCAAGGTACCAATCAAACAGGTTACTCAAGAATCCCTGGACCATAATATCTCTATAATGTCTATTCTTAAAAACTAACTACTGGGAGAATCCAAGACTCTTTTTCAAGAACCCCCCAACAAAAGACATGAGGAAAAACCAACTCCAAATTAGCAGAAGATCTCCAAAGTTTTTTGTTCAACTGCAATCATAAATGTAGCAACATAGTTGTTATCAAATATAAGAATGATAGCACCTACCTGATTTGGGCTTTTGTTCAGCCTAGTGGCTAAGGAAACAAAGGTTCTGCTTGATGGTCCTTTCCTCTGACATTCCAGTAAAATTTCTCGGTCATCATTTCTATAGCAAAAATGCATTTTAAAAATATTAATACATATATATGTGTACATGCTCACAAATAAAAAAAAAACCAAACCATACAGGCATATGTAAAATTCTGAGTATTTCCAAACTACAGAACATGAGTACAAACAGCGGCAATGAAATTATGGAAGATCCTCCCCTCTACCAGCACAGAGTAACAGAGTCATTACAAACAAGTGGTAGGCGAGATTATGCTACCCTATTAGGAAGGGCAGGATTATTACAACAGAGTTAGCCCGAAACCAAAGTAATCAAAAGAGTTTTAAGCTTCTAAAGCCGACATTTAAACTTGAATTGAAAAGAACTCATAAATCCAACAGGGGCCAGTAGTTCTAGGTGGACCTGCCTCAGTTTACATGGCTAGGTAGCAGCTTTCACCTAAGGCCCACTATTGTTCAAAGGTGAAACAGAGAGGTGTTTGACTTCTGTAAGTGGCTTAATACAACAAACATACTCATAGCACATCTACTGTTCACATGAGAATAAAGGACCAGGAGTCTATTCTTAAGTGTGTCACCGATTTGCTGTTTGTCTCATTAATGAATTTAGACACAGTCATATAGCAGCTACTATGTATCTTTGGTTGAAACCTGCCATATTCCAATAAATTATATTTAATTCCCTCCATTTCAAAGACAAATATAATGACTAGGTATGTAAATAAACTTTTTTTTTTTGCATAGTTCAAAGATGGACAAAGACTGTGACACAGAAAACCTAGTCATATTCATAAGGAAACCTGTAATATCTTCCTATCTCATTGGTTTGCACATTAAAAATCATATTAGCTTTCAAAGTCCTTCTTCCGTGAAGGAGTTGATTTTCTTTGAAAACACTACCTAGAAACTTACTTTATATATGAACTATAGTTCAGAAAAGTCTGTCCTGAAAATTTTAGGAGTCCCTTTATGAAGTGTTGATTGTAGCAAGAACAGCAAAACCTGCTAACTACAGTTTCTTAAGGATAACAACACACAATAACTTTGCACATATCTTTGACACATACTGTCACCTCATTTGCCACCCACATCCTACTAAGTGGAATATATAGGCTGAACGGTTGACTAGTACATTTCTGCAGATTGAGCAGTGTAGACCCCAAAACAGAAAACATTTGCTCTCATGCCTTCTCTCAGTGGGGGAAGTCTTTAGCTGCTCTCCTTTAGCCAGTCACCAATGCTTCCAGGCCTTACAGCAACATCAAAGACCTGCATCCCCTACCAAGCCTGGCTAGAATTTTTGGACAGGAAAGGAAACAGGCAGGGGAAACAAAAGTTACCGACAGTGCAATATAGTAGGTCTTCTTACCTTAGCATATATGCTTTAAAAACAAAAGCAAGAAGTACTTTTGTTTTGGGAGACCTGGGTAAGTGATGGAATTACTTATGACGTATGGAAGCCACCTTCTTTAAGGCAAACCTGATTTAACCTATGTAAGAAATGACTAAAAGTTGTTCTCTTCCAAAGGCTGCTAACAGGATTACATGAAATCAGTTAATCTCTTAAATTTGTTTTCCCCTGGACAACTGTTACAGAAAAAGGATAAAATAGACTTTGGCACCTTTAAGTGGTACTGTAAGAGAAGACATCAATCTTATAAAGCCATCCTGCACAGCTAAAGGAGGCTCCCACTCCACTGTTTACAGGATGGTGAGCTACTGAATAACTTCAGCCACCAGCTAAATATCCTTTTCTTCTCACTTGTCAGTATATCATGTAGTTTAAAAAAACCTAAAACAATCAAACAGATCAAATCAGAAATTACCTCGTCCAGGAAACTACTACTTCTCCCTTCTTTTTAATGATGTTTTTGGCATACAGACTAGGTGATGATGCAGATGAAGCCAAAGGAGAAGAGTCTTTGTTCTGCTGCAACTCATTCTTCTTACTGGAACATTGTTTGGGAGCTGAATTTACCTCTTCAGACTTCACATCGCTTGCATCGCTCCCTTCACCTGCTGATTCAGTTTCTTTTCGTTGCCTTTTTGAGTTGGAATTTTCTCCGATAGCCTCCTTTTTCCTTTTTTTACTAGCTTTATCTTCTATACTTATCTGGCATCCTACGTCAGTATTTGAAGTGGATTTTGTTTCAAGATTACCTTCAGCTGCCACAGTCTCATTGGAAAGCTCTTCCGTTAAGTCTATAAATGCATCAGAGCACTCTTCCAGTTCTTCCTTTTTATCACTGATTTCTGAGTTTCCTGTGGAAGTTTCCTTAGACCTGTTACCTGCAGTGGATTCCACTGCACGGCATGAAGTTTCACTAACAATATCATCTGTTAAGTCTATGTATGATTCTGTATGGCATCCAGCAGGAAAAGAAGCTTGAGACCTAACACCCATTTCATTTATGTTTTCAGATACTTTCAATTTATGTGCCTGAGATTGCTCAGAGCCTTCATCTGTGCTTTCAATGTCATGGCTCTCCGAGTTTGAAGATTTTCTACAGGGTGCAAGCAACCCACTAGTTTCTTCCTTTCCAGTACTATTATGTGACCCTTTTAGAGGCTGAGGTAAGGCAGGATTTTGTTCTTGTCCAGTGCTGACATGAGGGAACTGATTCGTCTTAACCAGATCTGGTTTGAGAGTTTCTTGCACAGTGGCTGCTGTGGCACACTGGCCGTCCCTTTCTTTTTCCCCACTTCTCATTTCTGGTTTGAGAGTTTCTTGCACAGTGGCTGCTGTGGCACACTGGCCGTCCCTTTCTTTTTCCCCACTTCTCATTTCTGGTTTGAGAGTTTCTTGCACAGTGGCTGCTGTGGCACGCTGACAGTCCCTTTCTTTTTCCCCACTTCTCATTTCTTCTTTTTCAGTCTTGGTTGAGGATGCCCGTGCCTCCTTCACTGAAGCCACCTGATCAGATGCTGGTGAGGTAGATGGCACAGCACGCCTAATCTTTACAATAAAATGATCATTGGATTTCTCCATGATTACTGCTTGCATTGGTAGGCTGGGGCGACACTGAAAACCGGGAGCAACAGGCCGACTTGTCCACGATGAAGAACAACTTGACTTACTGCTTGAGTTATCAGATTCTAAAGCCAAATGAATGTCTTGTTCAGTGGCATCCTCCTCTTCAAGAAGGGCATCTTCGCTGTAATGTGCACTGAGAACACCCTCGGGAGCTGAGCTAGAATTATTCTCTGGTTTTAGGAAGCTGAGATGAGCATCTGATTTCAAAGGTGATGGAATAGTTAAGGAAACAGCCAAATCTTCAAGGAGGACAGAAGGAACAATTGATTTATTCTTTTGTAAATTGCATTCCTCTTCTTTGCATGAAGCTGCATTTGTAGGAACCTCAAACATACAGCTTTCATCTAATACATCTGGATCAATGGACATCTGAAGTCTAGATGCTAAAGAGGGAGCTCTTACAGGTGAAACAGTAGGCCAGTTAATATCCTCTACTGGTCGAGATTCCACACAAGCCTCCTTTGGAGCAATCTCTTGCACCAGTCCAGCAGCATTACCTCTGCACTTATGACTGTCTAAAAACTGTTTTTCTGGAGTCCTGAATTCCCACTCATTTCTGTCGATATTGCCACCATTTTTTTCCAAGAGATCAGAACCTTGCAATAAGCTTTTGAAAATTTCACCCATTTGAGCATCACTTACAAGATTAAATGTAAGACTAGATGCTTGTTGTTCTGTGAGAAGCTCATAACCAAGATCAGACTTGTTAGCATCTCTGGATAGCTGGAATCCTTCCTTTTCATATTTTACACCCTTCAATGGAGTAAGAGTGCCTTGCAAATTATTCTCTTTGGAGAGGTGCACTTTGGTTTGGGAATTCCTCGTGTTATCAATGGAGTTAAGACACTTTGTAAAGGCAGGTTTTGGCGCATCTGTTTTATTTTTCTCATGGTGACACTTACGTCGTTGATAATCCACAATTTGCTTTGAAAGGATATATTCTTCAGGCTTTTGACATCTAGCTTTCAAGGACTTTTTTCTAGATCTTTGCACATAATTTTTATGACTGATCTTGTGTTTTTGCTTTCCTGCTCTTTCAAACTTCCCTTCCTCACTCTCATTTCCCACATTTCCCATATCGCATAGTTTTATTATAATTCTCCTTATCTTTTCAAATAAGTAATCAAGTTCTTCATCTACAAATTTCCATAACTGTTTTTTCATATCCGATACTTGCTGTTCAAAAAGACGGTCCACTATTGCATTCTTTTTAACTTGCTTAAGTTTGGACTCTATAGTATCACAGACATTCAATTTTAATGTCTCACCTAATGTAGACATCTTGGAAAAGTTCAAGTATTTTATTAATGATGTAAAATTTATGATACCAGATTCTATAATTCTGTGAAAATGCTGAACGGGGAAGTGTACCTTAAACTTCATATAATTTTTCCTCATCTGTTTTCGTATAGCTCTTAGCATCTGCATGATTTCTTGTACATTTGAAGGCTCAACAATAACATGAACTATTTTTTCAAGACAAGCAATGCTTACAGTTTTATTTTTCTTCATATCCTTCGAAGATCTGAAAGTCTGATTTTTATGCCTCTCTCTGTTCTTCTTTGTACTTACTTTCACAGAAACAAATTTTCCATTATCTTCATTGCAATGCACAGGTTTGTTCTTTTGACTCTGCGGACTGCTGGTCAAATTTCGTGTCTCAGGAGAAGCTTTTGGTCTTGACTTTTTTGTCTTTTCAGAGCCTCCTTCTGGCTTAGATTTTTCTTCATCTTCATCGCTACTTATGATTTCTCCTTCTTCTATTTCATCTGAGGAGATACTCAGCTGGGACTCCATCTCTAAGTGTTCATCAGACATGCTAACTGGCTTTTGATTTTCTTTGTTTACCTCCTTCGACAAATTCTTTGAGGGACAGACGACAACCGTACTTTCAGGAATTATATCTATAAAAGAAAAGTTTGCTAATCACCATAAAGAATGCAATTATAAACAGACATTTTCAGAAAAACCTGGAAGATTCTCTTCTGTAAAGTGACTGTTCAGAACTGTTTGTCTGAAACTGCCAATGACAACTGAGGAAGTTTGAGCTATAACAAGTTTGGGTCATTTGCTTCAGCAGCTGCTAGTTTAAGGGATTTTTCTGAGCTTCAAAGGGCCAGTAAGACCTCAACATTTCACCAAAAACACGTGATCTATCTCACAAACATATCCACTGAAAACTGAAAAATCTAGCAGTTTCCATCAGTTTTGAACTTCTTTCCATTTACTTTAACAAGCTTTCTGAACACTAGACAAGCTGAATGTTAACATTGTTATGGAGTAACATTTGCATACAATAGGTGGCTTTTTCTTTTAACAGTTTCACAACAAAAACAAAATGAGAAGAACAAATGACCTACTGATGTTTGCATTCAACTGTCTTTTCTGGGGCTGATAAAGAGGTTGAGTCTTTCAATAAAGTGACCGATTAAACAAAAAAGAGTACTAGGCACTGCACACATGATAAAACCCCCATTTCAGCTTTTGATGCATTTAAGATTACCAGCACGGTAACTAAGCACAACAGCATAAAAAGCTTTTATCTTAGAAATTTTGGAGAAAGCCTCCAGTTCAGGTTCCTGAATGACAGGAATGAGGAATGACGTATGGGAGAGGAAAGGCTAAAGTTCTGCCAAATGTGGTATGCCTTACTCTGCCTCACAAATAAGTTTATTAAATGTTTTATATTTTTTATATATCATTAAATATGCATTTAATCATTATTTAAAATTCAAAACATGCTATTTTGTTAAGAAAAATAAGCAATTACAGTTAGCTACAAAGCAGCATGCTACAAAACATGAAAAGGCAAGCTCATTTCCATTGTACAAAAATTCCACTGAAGTGTATATGTATTGATTAATGAGATTTGCAGTTAATTCTAGGCTTGGTGGGCACTCTAGTTAATAAACCGTTCATGTTCAATAGCACATAGATTAGACTGTTTAATGACCTCTAACAAACATTTAATCTCATAAAAGATCACATATATATTCACCTCCATAATGAATGGAGTGGTTTAACACTTCAAAACAACACTTGAAAAATGTTTACTTTATACAGATTCTACAGGAGCAAACACATATTCTATCACTGCCTCCATTTCAGTTCTACGAGGATCAATACCTTCTCAAATTAATCACTTCAATATTTTGACAAACCAAAGTATAACATGAAAGTGGTCAAAATATAGTATTTATATATGTACCCTTGTCCTGCAGAAAAGCAAGTACTGAATTTCAAGGCCAAGAGAAACCACAGCCTCCTGTCAATTTAACCGATGCAGAACATTTGACACCTATCATTCGTTAGATCACAAAGACAACTAGGCTTCTAACTTCAGAGCTGAAAATCACTGCTTTGGAATTCAGTAGCAAGTTCTGGACAGGATGGATTCATCTAATTAGTAACTCGGGGAAACACTACAAAATTAGAAAAATACTTTTACATGATGTTCATCTATTCTGATCCCCAAACTCTCATGTCCCCCCAGATATTTCAAAGAATATAAAGTACCGTAGGAATGAAATATAAACTGCTAAAGGAATTCACAATTAAATGAGTAGCTGTCTCAAGCACAAGAGACAGAATGCCAGAGTAAACCGTACTAAGATTTCCCAAAAGATATAAGGATTATGCTCTGAAACATACGAAAAAGGATTTAAATCCCACTCTACCATTCCTCTTTATTAGTTGCAGCAGGACATTACAGGAAGAGTTAAATTCACACAAGTAAAAGATTTAAACTTTGGGTCACCTATGTTCTCTTCCTGTGAGTGCTGTCACTGTATTTTATCTACGTGACATCTTATTTAGGAGTTAGCTCTTGCTTCATTAATGATAAATCCTAATGTTCTGTTTTACTTTCCCCCACCCTCCAACTCACAGTTACAAAATATATATATAAAAATTCACACTGAAATTAATTCAGATGGAGAGCACAGCCTTCTCTTAGCTGACATTCCTAGAAATTAAGTCTCAGGTACTCTCTCCAGCTTTCTCACAAACGAATGCTTGAAAGAATATGATCCTAAGTAACTTTTGCCACAATTTCAGAAAAAAACTTAATGAGACCTACTCAGACCTAACCGCAATTAAGAAACCTGTATTTTTTTTTTTTTTTAAAATTAGTATTAACTCTTATTTCAACCACTTACCCGTCACTAGTGACAGACTCCAATTTTTATAGCGCTAATGTTCAATTGGCTACAATCTTGGCTGCACTGTTAAATGGTTCCACTACAAACAAAAAGAACCACTGAGGCTTATACAGCTTAAAAACACACAATTTATGCTTTTGAGAAAGCAGTTAAAAGAAGTAATTTCTGCTTTCCATGAATGGATCTTCTAAGCCTCTATGTAGAAAATAAATTAGAATATACATAAATACCTTTGTTATAAGTCTTCACAAGACCTTTGCAGGGACTTTCCATCTTAAGCGCTTTAGCCAAAGGTCGCATTGGACTGTTCAGTGGGCTGATCGCCTTCGGAATATACCTCAAGTGATTGAGATCAATACTCAGTATTGAGCTGTCATCATCAACAGGAACTGGGTTAGTTTCTCTCTCTTTAGTTCTAGGATACATCTCACCACTAAGAGAAGATGCTGCAGTACTGATTTCAGTTAGGTCTGGCTCCAGATCACAAGCATTCTGGTCAACTAATGGTTCATCCTTATCAGTTAACATAGTTCTGTCAAGTGACTGGGCTGTACTCATATTAATTTCACAGATACCCTTTTCCTCAACGGGACACTCAACATCTGCAGCCAAGTGATCATTGTCCTTCACTACTTCCATTAAAGAGTCTGGTTTTGTTTTGCTAATATCATCTGCAACATCACAGGACTCCAGGACACCAGAACTTTTGGCTTCCGAGTCTAGGTTTTGAGAGCCATGTTGGTCTACTGAGCTTTCTATGCCAGCAGCTAGCCATATTTTATCTTCCTCTTTTTTCTCTGCTGCGGACTCTGGAAGGGCTCCCATACTTCCACTGGCAGGTTCAGACTGTGCTACTTCTGCTGCTGGTACGTTATCATCCTGCATCACGCCCGCCGTCACAGGCAAGTTTTCACACTCTGCCATACTCCCTGCCACCTCCAGGGGCAAAGATTCAGGGTGATTCAGATCCTTCACTGCCACTGCTGTTGCTGAGGCTTCCAATTCAACCAGATCACAAGCCTCTGCTGCTTCTGACAAGGTTTCAGCCTGCATCTCATCAGGAACCAGTACTTCTGCTGCTCCTGGCAAGGCTTGGGGCTGTACCTGATCCACTTCTGCTTCTGGTAAGGTTTCTGAGCTCATTTCATCAGTTGCCACTGCTGGCAATGCTTCAGACTGTGGTGGATCTGCTGCTGCTACTTTCAAGGCTTTATTTTCAGAATTGACAGAAACAGGCAGTGCTGGTTCCACATTCCTTTGAGCTGCACTGTCCAGAACTTGTAGTGTTGAATTAGTTTGCTCTGTAGGACCACAGTTAATAGGGTGGGCAGAATCTAACAGTTCTGCCTGCAGCATGAGCTCTGTACTTCCCTCATCAGTGGCCTTTTGGGAAGGTGTTTTAAGTCCATCCATTAGAGAGAGACATTGTTTCTTAGCGGGAGAAAGAGTTAAATTTAGCTTTTCCATAAAGCTAAGTTTTAAGTCTTTGCTCTTTGTCCCAGTGTGATCATCTTTAGTTTTGGGAACTTTATGGTCTTTTAAGCTATCTGCTACTCTGGATGTTTCTTCTAGCTTATAGGACTTGTTTCTCTCACTTTTTGTAACATCTGTTCCCTTCTTGCATTCTTTTGCAGATTGGTGAGGTATCTCTTTTGCAACTTTTCTTTCATTTCTAAAATGTCTATTTTCATCCTGATTGTCTCTTTCTCTTTTCCTTTTTTCTTCAGTTCTGTGTCTTTCTGATTTGGAATGTGCTGTTTCCCATTCATACCTACTACTATTTTCCTTCAAGCGTGCATATTTATGCTCTCTGCTGTTAGAATTAGGTGAAGTCCTTCCTTCTCGAGAAGTATGATCATTTGCTCCCCTGTCTCTCTTGCAGTCGATGTCTTTTCCTTTTCTAGACTCTTCCACACGACATTTACGTGATTCATGAAGATTCTTTGAATGTTCATTCTTTGAGTGTGGACTGCTCCCTCTACCAGACCTCCTTGCCTGCTCTTGTAGCTTTTCATTTGTTTTTTTTAGGCCAGCATTTTTTTCATCTTTATCATGTGTTTTAATGTCTTTTTTTAATACATTTTGTGATCTCTCATCAGCATACAATTCACCTCTTGTTTGAAATCTGTCTTTACCAGTAGTTTGTTTCTCCCAGGAAGAAACACCCCTTTCTACTTTTCTTTCTACACTTGGACTGCATTTGAGTTTTACACTCTGACTTTTTTGTTGCAAATCATTTTTACTGGCCTTCTCTGAAAGGCTTTTCAGCTTTTGCAGAGGATCTGAATTCCCCTCTTCACTGTCACCGTTGTTTCCAATGGTCTGATGTACTTCTCTCTTGTATTTGTTGACATTTCCCCTACTGTACTGTTCATTACTTCTGATTTCTTTTCTTTCCTTTCTGTTATCCTTGTTGGAACTGTGGTCATAGTTCGGTAGACACGTATGAGTACCATCGTTGCACAGCTCTTCGGGAGGGTATCTCAGTAAATATGGAGTGTTTCTCTTTTCGGAGCCAGACTTCCCATTGTCCGTATTATGAGATGGGTAACTGTGGTATGTATCTTTTGAACAGTCATTTTTCATTCTATGCTCCATCTTTATACTGTCACCTAAATCAGAAGGTCTGAATTTAGAATCTTTTGTTTTACAAATCTCAGAGCACCTTCCATTAGTTGATCCTGGAAGGTATGTTCTGGTGAAACTACTTCGATGATTGGGAAATTCTGATAGCCTGTTTATAAAAAGAAAAAAAGTTGCATTATTTTTAAATGTATTTAAACATAACTAAAGCTAAATTGCAATGAATCCATATTATCTCTAAAAATTTTTCATGCTTTCTTTCAGCTTCAAGTTGAAAAAAAGTGGGATAAAAATAGAAGTTTAATAATTTCCATTAGCACACAGCAAAAGAATGTAATTTGTATATGTATTTTCCAAATGAAATTCAGCTAAAGAAAAAAGCAAGATCTGTGGAAAAATACTGTATTGGGTCTAATTAACAATTTCAGTAATTCAAATTAGTATTTCATTGTCCAGCAATAAAAAGCCTTCCCCTAGGAAATAGAGTTGTTCTTTACATCATTAGTGATTTAAAAAAATAATAATTAGAAAAAGAGCAATTCAGTAGTTTACTATTTGGTAAACTGGCAGCCAAAAGAATAGGTATAATGTGACTGCTGACTCTACCCAATCACCAAATAAGTTACCATGTTTGGAATCTGCTGCAAGCTACAGAAAACAAGTAGTCAATTACAATAGTCAAGCCTCATCCAGGTCACATGCTACTGCTGCAAGATCGTTATAATAAAAAGAAAAAAATTAAAAAGGGCACATGTAGCCTGGGTGGCCTGAACTCTTACTCATTACTGAGAGAACTTGTCAAAGTTGCCTCACCAGAAAAAAAAAACACCCAAACAAAAAACAAGCAAGCAAAAAAACAAACAAAAAAACCCCAAACAAGGCAAACCCACAAAAAAAACCCCCAACCACCAAAAAAAAACCCCAAAAAAGAAACAGACGGACACTTTTCTGCCATATTCAACAAAACTTTTCATTAAAATGACATGATTAAAGACAATGGCAACTTTCTTAAATACTCTCCACTATCTAAAAAGAATGATTGTGTCTAATCCATAGAGAGGGAAACATAAGTAAAAGTCACACCACCAAATGGTGGCAGCAAACCACCAAATGTATGGCTCCTTTTTAGAGAGCCAAGGATGAAGTGGCTGCTACACACAGACATTTGGTTTTGGCCTGAAATTCTATGTTGATTCAGCGTCCAGTTGTAAGGAATCAATTCAAGTGTAAAATAATTCTGTATTTATCTCCAATACACAATGGGGTTCGTTTTGCTTTATAAAATTGAACACTTCCTATGAACACTAAAATGAACACAATACAGTAAATTTAAATATGTAATGATCAGCTTATACAACTGGCTCTACTCCAAAAATGTGACATTGTGATGTGAGCTGAATGTTGAACTAATACAATGCTGCAGCTGTTGTAATCCAAAACCCTTTCCTATATTTCTGT
>VYZV01018383.1:67938-102727 GCA_013401275.1 Pandion haliaetus | reverse complement strand
AAGGACTGTCTCCCGTGGGAGGGACCCCACGGTGGAGCAGGGGACGAGTGAGGAATCTTCCCCCTGAGGAAAGAAGCAGCAGAGACAAGGTGTGGTGAGCTGACCCAAAAACCCCCATCCCCTGTTCCCCTGTGCCGCCGGGGGGAGGAGGGAGAGAGAACCGGGAGTGGAGCCAAGCCGGGAAGGCGGGAGGGGTGGGGGGAAGTTGTTCTGAGGTTGGGTTTTCCTTCCTAATATCCTTGGTTTGATTTGATTTGTAGTAAACGAAATTGATTTTGTTTCTTCCCCAAGTCGAGCCTGTCTTTTGCCCGTGACCATAAGTGGGGAATGATCCCTCCCAGTCCTTGTCTCGACCCACGAGCCTGCCTTTGGATTTTCTCCTCATCCCACCGTGGCCAGGGGAGGGGATGGGGGGTGAGTGAGCGGCTTCGTGGTGCTTTGTTACCGGCTGGGCTGAAACCACGACAACATTCACCATGTCCATACAGATAACTGTCTTTCAAATAGATAAGTTTGCTAGGAAGGAACTTGTTGACAATCTGATTGAAATGCTTTTCCTCTTCATTGCTCCCCTTCCACCCTAAAAAAGTTACAACATGTAAAAAGCTTTTCTTTCTTTTACTGTCCAATGTAGAAACAGAGAATGTCTTTTCTTCCAGAGATTCAATACAGCATTTAAAGTCACATTAAATTTCTGAATTAAAGAACAAGAATGGAACAATGGCTCTTTCTGAATGTAGCCAAATGGATGACTAATACAATCATGTTCAAGTGAAGAATTATGTTTAAAATAACTATTTAAAATCTACTGAAATCATGTGCATTTTTCTTCATACCATCCAAGTGTATTTCAAGAACTCATGCTGTAGCTTTGCACATGCACTCTCTCCTAGGTAACATATAATTTGTCTTTATTCAGGCAATATTCTTCTCCATCAGATACTTCCATAGGATTCATTTTTTCATCGATATTTCTCATTCATGCAATTCCATCAACTCCACCTTGAAAGTCTTACCTTTTAAAACTCTTACACTTTTTCCAAAACAATCAGTTAGTCCCTCAACATCCATTTCTTATTTATACATCACTTGGATAAATAATTCTTATTTAATAATCCAGTAATTCACTTGGATCCACATTAGCAATGGATAATAAAAGCCTGTTTTCTTGAATCGGAGAGGGCAATGCCTCACCACTATGTACTACTTGGCCTAACTGCTCCCAACAGTGGCAGCCAAAGGCTAGATGTGTACTTCATTTTTTATTTTTTTCAGTTGAAAGTCAACTTCTATTCATGTTGGAAAGTTAGAAAGCAAATGGTCAATGACAAAGCATGAATAAAGTGACAATTTGATAATTTTGAACCTACAATTTTCCTCTTTTTTTCAGAAGCAGCAGCAAAGTGCCGAAGTAGACATTATCTATAGATGTTAAATAGCTTAAGACAAGCTCCTAGTATCTAAAAAAAGGCAGTTATACTCAAGATCCGATTAGCTACAAATACATCATTGTAATTATTGCATGGACCTTCTGCCATCAGGAATGAGCAGACGCTCACATGTCTTTTCCTCTGCATTCTGTTCATGTCTATTCCCCATGGCATTGCAGCCCCTTTCTTGAGTCCAAGAGAAGCTCCCACTGGTATCTGTAGCAACCAACCCAGTATGTCTGTCGCTCATTGATTAGTGCAGTTTCTTGAGACTCCTTCAGATGAGGCACTCTTTCCTTTCATTTCCTTTCTACCCCCCTCAAGAAAAAAAAATGTGAAAACTACTTCTATATTCAGGCCAAAGGTGAAAAACTAAATAGTCTTTACTCACCCATGTTTAGGCATAGAGGGATAAAAAGGGAAAGTTTTTCAAAGAGAAAGATCTACATAAGAGAGCTGAGAATTAAGATGTAACACTCATTCAGTTAGCATTTGTCTCCAAGGAGGACTACAGTTATTCTAGTAAGACTATAATGCAGCTAGTTTCATGTCTTCTTTGATTTAAGCATTTCTAGTTAATAATACTTCTGCCTACACTAATAACAATTCCAGCTGTGACCTTTTGCCACTTTTTATCTAGACCTCCTTCTTGCATAGAGTATAAGGAGGGTGATGGACCGGAAACTCTAAAGGCATTACGATTTTTTTTTTAAAGGCAGACATAGCTTTTTCCATAATGTGTAAAACAAAAAAAAAAAAAGCATAACTGAAAAAAAAAAAAGATTCTCTGAGAATGATGGGAGTCTTTCCACTGCCTTTGATAGAAATAGGATTTGTCTTTAAAAGAAAGACATGTCAATACATAAGGTGCAACCTCACACTGAAATACTTAAAATTCTACTAAAAACTATGGAAAAAATTTGTGTTTCCATAGAAGATGTCAGTGTAAACAATTCTGCAGGTGTCATCCAAGTAACAAAAAAGCAGACAAGCAGGGTCCAAAACAGTGAGACAAGATCTGGGAACCTCAAAGAAATGAAGCTGAGCAGGATGATACATCAACCTTTCTTAAGAGCAAAAGGCAAAGCTTAGAGCTGGCTCAAATCACTTAATTGCCATAGTTGGCACTGGCAGGAATGGATTTTAATTTTTATTAGGCAACGGCTTATATTACAAAGGTTTTACTGACTACTATCTATAGGAAGCTATTGCAGATTCCATCAGCAGAAGTTGACACAGAGCCAGCCTCCAATATTACACTGTTTGCCAGAAGTCAAGAGACATTTGACACCTACTGACAAACAGCAATTTGAGTATGTGTCTGAGATGGTTTATCTCCTTTGGAAGTATAAGAGACATTTATGGCTCTTCAAAACAGTACTTTAAAAATTCTAGCAACACTGTTTGCATTTCATTCTATATCACTATATTTGTGTTAAGAATACAAGCTGGTGATCAACACCACTTCCTGTATGTATTTATTTCATTCAGATTCACAGAGATCCCTTGTTTGTACATGACTGAGAAAGCAATTAAGTATTGGACCTCATAACAACAGCAGAAAGAATGGGATTCTTTCCTGAAAGAGGACTTCCCATCACCAGGAAATTAAATGTTTCTTCTGGCAGACAGTAAAGTACACACAGAAATAAAAATTAATCTGTAAGCTTACACTTACATGCTTTCTCAAAGTTAATTAAGAGAGAAGGTTACCCAAAGTTCAATGAATGAGGCAATACCAACTCAGGAAATTATCTCAACTTACTTAGAAGATATGAAAAACACAAAATTCGATTTGTTGAGCAGATTAATATACATAATAGATTCTTCTACTGTCTTTTGCTAAGTTCTCTGATTTTTTTAAAGTGTGACTCTTTGAAGTCCTCTATGAACACATGCAGGGTTTACACTAGAGGAACACATTCTCAAAAATGAGAAAAAAAAAAATTACAAAAGATTGAATAATTAACACAGAACTAGGATAGGTTCTCTCTGCTTAACAGCCTGACTTGCCTCAATATCAAGAACACACAGGGAAAAACATGTCCCCAGTTCGTGTAATGGCAATTCAAGACCTGAACTACACACATGCAAAAATTTCCCAAGTTTTCATGTGAATGAAAATAAAAAATTAGATTCATTTGTTTAAGACTATCAGCAATAGGAAAAAAGGGGATCTAATAGTTTCTGGGGTGACAGAAGTTTCTCCACCACCCTGGAATTAGTAACTTTGTCAAGGATTTATTTTTGGACGTGTTTTACCTTTTCCCTTGCCATTTTAGCCCCAAGATGAAACTTAGAAGGACTGACAGTACAAACCTGCTAGCAGATGCTACTTAATTTAAGGGAAGGGCAAGAGGGTAAATTTTTTTCTAACATTGATTCTAACTGTCTGCCCTATTATGCTTTGATCTTCAAATAAAATCCAGACCAACATGTTTATCACCTCTGTGCAATCCCATCTTTGCTGAAGCGAAATTGATACTTGGAAAAGTGAAGAACTAGCTTCTCAGTGATAGCTTGGACTATGCATCTTAGAATTTGGTAGTACCCAAAGAATTTACATTCTGGGAATGAATCTAATCAGGACTAATTAAACCCTGGAGACTCAAAATACCTGGGATGTAGCACTGAGCTCTTCTGAGAACAATGTGATGAAAGGCTATAGGGGGGCACTCTGCTAGGTGCTGTCATAAAAATGTAGCCAGAATAAAGATTCTTCAGTATAACATTTACAGTCCTGTTTCAGTTAAGGTATTTTCCAGATGACAAGAAACACACAAGAACTCATTTTCAAAGATGTCTCTGTCACAATCCAAAGCATTGGTTCAGGAAAAGCATTTTAAATACATATGCTAAATTTCCCTTCATTCCAATAAGCAATGACTGGAAAAGAGGAGCATACACATTCTGGGAAATCTACATTAAAATTATCTTTGAATATCAAACATTCTCAAAAATGTAGGAAAAACATTCTAATAGATCACCAGTGATATTTTAGGGTACTTTTTATGATTTTCACATGCTTCAGTCACTCTATAATTAAGTACCATCCATGCAGAGAGACAGACAAACAGTTCATCACTTTCAAATCTATAGTTAGGGCCCCGACTAGGCAAGGAAACCTTTATAGGCCCGTTTGAAGATTACAGCCCTGGGATCAGGACTGAGCTGCTAAGCAAATATCTTAAAAACTTTATTGGCATCTACTCATGACAGAGTTGCACAGCTCATTCTTAGATTCATTTTCTGTTATGTTTCTGTGTAATGCTTAGGCTCTAAAAATACCACACAAAAGCTGAAAAGCATAAAGCTAGCTAGCGTTTTTGGTAGGAAAAATAGTTTTTGTGATACACTAACAAAAAGTTTTATGCATGATGTAGCAACATGAAATAGATTTGCTTTACTGCAGTGAAGTTTGGGGTTTTATTTTGACCTTTTAAAATATTTACATAAGGTCAAAGTAAAATTAACAGGCAGTAATCACCCTCTCCAACATAGTAAGTCTAAGTAAATCCATACTGCTACTCCATTCAGAATGGCATAGGTCACTGCATACAAGTTTAGCAATTCCAGTGGGTCATCAAATTGCTTGCTAGCTGCAAAAATCAGTTTGGAGCCACTATTATCAAATGCCAGGGATAAGGAGAGAAATCCTTCATGTTTACTCCATGCTGCTCTGGCTAGGAGCCAACAATAGCAAAGGAACTTAGAACTGCAGGACTAAATCCCCATTCAGCTCACCCTTGTAGTCATAAAACTGTTTATGCAGATAAAAGGAGTGACAGAATTGTATCAAGTGCCATGCACCGAATTACTACTAGCTTTCAAACACCCTTTTTTTAAAGAACCTTAAAGGGTTGATAAATCAGTTTCTTAACATACAGCATGGAAATTTATGACAGTAGTAAAATATGGTGTGTTTGTTGTCAGTCTGTGGCAGGGTATGCTTCTGTCTTATTTTGCACAAAAATACAATCTCAGAGAGTTACCAGTCTTATTCTACACAAGGAGAAATATAATCCAGAAGACTTACAGTGTTTGTATCAAGAAAAAAGAAATTATGTATGCAATGTGGAGGGAAAAAATAAGAATGACAGGTGGTAGATTTAAAACTGTTGTAACACTTCAGTTCTATAGTTAAAGCAAATACCAACTGTTGTGGGAAAGGCTAAAACAAGCAGGGAAGAGAAATGTGATCTTTTAACTATCACACTGTTTACATTTGTAAGCAATGCAACGCCAGTCACATTTAACATATCACACTAAGTAAAAGCAAAAAGGTTTAAAAAGCGAAGTTAGAAGCCCTCCTGTTTCACATGCTTTGATAACTGCTCTCTATATTGTGACCTTACTGCCTTGAATTAGATTTTTAGAGAGGACTACTACTACTTAAGAGCTTAAGTGGCAGCACCAAATTTCCTAAAATTTTCAGAATGCAAGAGGTCCCATTTTGCTCCTTTAAGTGTCTACAGGAAAGGTATTTCAAAAGTTTAGGTATTCAATTATTAGTCACATATTACTTCTTGCCTTCATGTCAGTATACCATGGCATAAACTGGATCACATGCACTAGTGTCATCACACCCATCTATGATTCTATGACCTTGATACATATTTTGAAATTTTCTTCCAAAGTAATGATGCTTCGTTTCAGAAAAAGGTATAAATTCCCACTAAATATTTATTTTGCCTTTCCCTTTGCTAAAAAGATTAGCTACTTTTAAATTGACCATCAAAGAAGATTGACTACAGCAAACCCACAAAGCTTTGATCAGTTCTTCATGTTTCTTCTAAATAAAGGGTTTTTCTCACATCAGAAATATTAGGAAGATCTATAACTGGTATCTAATATGGTCTTCCCACACGCAGCATACAATAAGTGCTTCCATGGTTAATTTGGTGCATTCCAGATTCCTATTGGGAAACCATGTAACAGTGGGGAAAATCATCACAAGGTATTCCTGCTCTTCACATGCTCCATGGTCTCTTTAGGCAGTTCACCTCAATGGAAGCATTGGCACACTGTAACAGAGGAAGCAGCAAGGGCAGAGTTGCAAGATGGAGAGAATACCCTAAACTGGTACTGGTACTAGCACTAAATGCTTTAAAATTAAAGACTTGTGCACCCAACAGGTAGATAGTTGAAATGCTGGCTTCAGTAGCCTTCCCTGATGCTCACAGCCTTCCCACATTCACCCCATTATCTTTCCCCTTCTCATTTATGCCAGAACAAGTCAGATAATTAAAAGCCTAAACTGATACAGGGTTAAAAAAACCAAAGTCCTCTTCCTAGATGTGTTGCTTTCACGCCAAATTAATAATGAATTCAGACATTCAGTTTGCAAAGTTCTACAAAAACAATTGTTCTGGCAGACCGGAAGCAAGGGGAACTGTGATCACAAAACTTTTAAGACAGCCTTGCTATGAGAAAGGCATCTCATGGAACTAAACAGAACACGTGAGAGAAAACAAGCCCTGCATTATGGCTTCATTGCGTAGCTGGTGACATTTTGCACAGATGCCGCTACTTAATATCAATAAAATGGAACAACACAGAATAAAGAAAAGATAATTTACATGTGCCATTTAGCATGGGTCATACCTCAGATGTCAATGTTTCAGGTATCAGTGCAACAGCAAAATAATAACGATAAACTTGGAAGAGGTAAAACAGAAGAAAAGTAGTCTTTAACTCCCATGAACACTCATAACAACCATGGGAATTTGTCATGGATCTTCAGCCTCCAGTAGTCTGAAAAAATCAAGATTCTAAATATGGATTTAGAAAACTTGCTAGAGAATGGAATAAGTAAACATACCAGTGTTCAACAACTCCTAAAAGTTTAAAGACTGCAAAGTGCATGCAAGGGCCCTAAGAGCATCCCCCCTCCTGGAGGCTTGTCTACCTAGGCTCAGGGCCAAGTTAGAGAGTGCAGCTGCAGGCCGTCCCCCTTCCTTTGCTGACCACGCAGAGAGGCTCCCAGGGTTGAACCCCTTTCCCGTGGGAGCTGCCTTTAAGCTGAGCCTCTACCATTTCCCCCCCCCAACCTGAGCTACACCTCCTGCTGTGATGCAGCTGAACCTGTGTCTCCTCATGGGCCCTGTTGTTCCAGCCCACCTGTGGGCTGATCCTGGCCTGGCCTCAGTTTGTCCGGGTGTCCCTGTCCAGCCACCTCGGGGCTGAGTCTAGCCCTGGTTCCGCTCACTGGACCTGCCTTGCTTACCTCACTCGTGTATTGCTGTCTGCAATACCACACTCAGCTCCTGGCTCACCTTCTCTTGCAGAGCAGCCAGTCCTCCCTGCTCCATGACTGTCTAACCTTATGTTTTCTCTCAGGCATTCATGAGGGAATATAAATGGGAGAACATGATTTATAATGGTCTAATTACAGCTGAAATAACTCGTATCCAGCTAGCTTGAGAAAATAAAGCTGAGAGGAAGTATAGAATAAAACAATTTTTAGGTCAATCTGACATTTGTTGCAGGCAAATATTCCGTATGAAAATTAGACTCTATGGTCACATGATCTCAAAAGGAATATGGAAAAGACAACATCTGTCATCATTGACATGACTGCTAACGTAACAGGAAAACTTTGGCTGTGCCTAGAAAGTGACATAACTGGCTGGCAATGCATATATATGGATAAACTTTTGACCCGGCTGTGGTGGAACAAGAAGGTATAAACCAAAACAGTGAAGCTTTAAGGGAGCGAATTCTTTCCAACAGCTATAAACTTTATAGACATCAAAATAACTTGATCATTGTGAAGATTTAAAACTCTGGGAAGAGTATTACGCTAATCTGGAGAGCCTTCAGGGGAAATGTATTGTTACTTTGGTAGTTCTACTCAGAAATTGTTCAAACCTATTCAAGTCATATAGCTCTTCCTCCAGATATTCTGTCAAGTGACAGGCCTGCACTCACCATTTCAATTTTCTTGTCTAAAGCCTGTAGAACAGGACCACTTACATTCCATTGCCAGATGCAGCTCAAACAGTTAGAAATGAAAAATCAAGAGCTTCCATGGGATTATGTTCCAGACAATTTCTGTTCTGCCATCAAGTTATTTTTAACATACTACATTTCTTAAAAGTTCCCTGTCATCAGGGACATAGTTCATTTCACACAGTTCTCCAGAACTGCAATATTATCTTTTCAATAAATACAAGTTATTTGTGCTAGAAAGAATCAACCTCTTTAACTAAGAGTTACTGAAAAACCAGACAAAGCAGAAAAGAACAAAATAACCTAGTACTTGGCCTAACACAAACCTTTCAAAACCAGCAACTATTGTTGGAGTCAGGGAGTAGGAAAGAAGTCATATTTACGACACATAAAAAATTGACCTTCCACTGAGTATCATTCCTGCATATCACTAATCTGCAGAAAGTCTGATGTCTCTTCGCCACAAAAGGAATTACATATATCTCAGGCCAGGGTATCTGCTGGATATAATAATTACTGCGGTAGCGGGAGACATGGGATTAGAATAGAACTGTTCTAAACTACTGGTATTGGGCTAGTTTCCTGACAAAGCCACATTTCTCATATCCTACACTGGCAGCCAACAGTGCTGGATCCATATACCAGAAGGAATCATAGGAAAACAAAGCCACAGCCATAACTTGTTCTTCCATTAAAAGCAACCGGGATTCCGGAAAGCTGATCCTGAGCTTTTGCAGAAAGTCAGCACATGTTATCACATTAGCAGGGTTCTGATGTAGATAACCATCTACACCAAGTTACAGCAGGAGAAACCAGAGCATGAGGTAAGACGACAGTAAAGAAACACAGCTCTTCTTAGGCACAATTCCTTAAACATGTGAAACACGCAGTGGATTTAATTTCTGCAGTAACAAACAGGATTTACCTTTGGTTCAGCTAAGGAAAAATAGCAAACACCATCTCTTGCTAAAGCTAAGCTGGGCAACCCTTGCAAAGACATAAAATAAATAGTTAACTATTTATTAGTTAACAACGGATTTGGCGGTACAAAGAGGAATGATCCGCAGATATGGGCCAGGTTCACAAGCTCTAACTAGCACCTCCTATTTGCCACTCACAGAGAAAGAGTACTGGCCTAGACAGACCGCAGGCCTGACACAGATGCATTCTATGTCCTTAAAAGCTCATCTTCATAACTACATTCAAATTCAGAGACTAGAGGAATGACCATCTGCACAACTTCTCACAATTACACCCTCATCTTAGGACACCACTATTAAAAATGCTGGGTAACCATAAAGTAAAGAAATAGTAGAGCTAGAGAGGTACTGCAGCACTGTGCTTTTATGACCTTTTTATCTTTATTACTGTTTAGTCCATGAAGATTATTGGTGTTTGACAGAAAGCCTACCAAAAATATACTGCACGCATTCCCATGCATGCAAGCAAACAAACTATGAAGAAATAGAGGTAATAAGAAAACTTCAAAGCTTTGCCCAGTTTTAATTTGGCTATAAAAGAAAACCATTGTGGCAAATGACACAAGAGAGGCTTGTATATTGTTTTTCTCCAAACAACAAAAGGCTGAGGAATAGTAAGTTTTTAATCACATCTCTCAAGGTTGTTATGCTTTTCTCAGCAGGTAATTTGCTGTGAGGGGGAATTTCCAGTGCGATGGAAAACAGCTGAGAGGAAGGGACAGATCCGGAGCTGACCGCAGAACAAAAGGTTCTGGTCTCACCCGACAAAGTCAGGGTTCAAATGACAACGTCCCAAGATCTCTGCACTACCTTGGGAAAACTGTAAAATTCTTACGTGAGGCAAGGCTTAGAGTGTCATGGTGCTCCCTTACCTTGTTGCCAGGTAGCCTCTTCCATCTTCAGCCTCTTATCTGAGGACTACACCTTCTCTCTGTTGAAGGAGGGGGTGGGTATGGCAAAGAAGGTCTCAGCAAGAGGACACTCCTCTGTCCAGCCAACTCACATGCCATCTTCCACTTTTCTCAGCACTACACTCCTTTCCATCTGTGATAAATCTGTTGGGGGGGGGAAAAGTGGTGCTGAGAGACCGACTCAAATGATTTCGATGCGTTCAGGAGAAAATGCAAAATTTAAAACCTAGATGATAAGTACCATATTGGAAAATAAAGAAAACTGCTCTCTGTTTGGGAAAATGAACAGCCAACACCTTCTGACCTCAATAGCGTAATGTTACAGTTATTACTTGTGTCTCTAACATACTGATTTTTGAATGTTTATTCAGTTTATTTTCGAATGTTCATGCCAAAAACCAAACCCGGTTCTCCTGCATGTAGCTCATACAAAATGTGCTTTACTTCATCACAGGCACTACAGGTAACCTGGAAAATTTTATTAATCCTGATGATGAAGGAAGTGGTACTGGCTCATGATTCTGATTAAAAAAATCCAAGAATTTATTTCTCTCCCCTCACAAATTAAAACTAGAAAGTAATCTAAATATAATGCAAAATGCTCTATTTAAATCACCTTAAAGTGCTTAGACGTATATATTTAGTTTTAATCTATGAATTTATTAAATACCACATTATATGTATTTTTTCTTGCATTTTTTGTCACATCAGTACCATCCTTTGTAAATCTAAATGAACTGCAAAGATGAAGAAAAAATAGCAATAAAATGTAACTTACAGCCAAAAGGAACTGTCACTTCAATGCTAACTATAACCTTAGGATTCCAAGAACAATTTTATTTCTTAATACTGAATTTATTCCACCTTGAGTAGTTAGATCTTTGTTCCCTGAAGCTAAATATGAAGCTAAGAAACCTGCATTACTGCCCAGCTTCTGAAAAGGGAATGGAAGGAATTCCATTGTATTTTAAGCCTCAGTCTATGTCAAAGTGTCATAAGTACTTTTCTCTTCCTTATGAAAAAAGTGAAATCAGAAATTCTAATTGACTATTTCATTTCTTACTACTCTGATTATCTTCTGTATTTCTTTGGACTAACAACTTAGACAAAATATTCTCCAGTTTCTCTGTTTTTAACTATGCAAGGTAAGAAGACTTGGAGAAAGAGATTAGATTTAGCACTTCTAAATTATAAGTATAATCTTTTCCTTCTAGAAACTAGCATATAGATGAGAAACCAGCTTACTGGCTATTTTAAAGTAAAACTGGTAATATTTAAAGACTTCCAGAGAAACAGATGGGTAAAAGGTTTAGTGAGGAAATATTTAATCAACAGAGATTTGGCAAATTAATCTGTAAATGAATCCTTGCATGTGTGCCCTTTTCATTATAGGAAAGCAATATCCCTGCTGCCAATCATTTCCCAGCATTTTCAGTGCTAAACTGCACCTTACAACACATTGCCCCAACAGACTTAACTGTTCTAGCAACAGCCTCCTAGACTTACAGGCCAGATAATACAACCTTTGACGTGCCCCCTGATTTCCTATTTTGTCCCCCCTGAGGATCCCAGAGGAAGGTTCTGCTTCTGGAGATTGTCAGTTGGACAAATCCAGAAATTGAATAATATGGATACCTATGCAGGGATTTGGAGTGTGACTTTGATGTTCCAGAGATGAATGATTTGGGGGTATGGGTCTAATCTTGCAATTCAGTGAAGAGAGCAAGGAAAAGGAGTAAGTGCCAGCTTTGCACCGACCCTATTAGTTTCTAAAAAAACCCCACCAAACTGGTTTTCTCGAACCAGTTTTGTAACAGCCTGAATTCACGTAATAGCAATACCTTACAAGCCCTCCCCATAATGTTAGCTGTCGAGTATTTATAGCTCCCACTCTTTATATCACATGAAAAGCATGCAGTCTTATACTCAGGAGAGCAGAGACGACAGTGTAAGGAAACTCAATAGTCACTTCGTTATAATGCAGTAGCTTCAACAAATAAAACATAAGCCTTAACAAGGCAAAGCATCTAGTGTGTGAAATGTTTTAATCTATTTTAGAAGAATTATACAACTAAGAGGTAATGATTTCACACTTTCTTTTTTCTTATTGGCTTCCAGGCATAGTCATAATTTGTATGTAATTCTTTATAGAAATCCATGCCGAAATGACCACTTGAAACCCTAGACAGCTTTTCTTTCCAGCCCTTCCTGAGCTTATAAAATGCAACAGGTGTTACAGTAACTGTACATGTTCCTTTCCCCTTGTGCCACAAAGAAATTGAGAAGCTCTTGCCTGCATTTTTGCAAGTATATTGAAGGAAGCTTTACTGTGTAGATATTAATTAGAAATAATAACACTAATTTACTTCCATTTACCACAGCTGCCTTCCATCTACTTCACATTAAACCATAATTAACCCTGTGATCTTCCTTTAAGGAAACCTCCACTCACCATACCTATAGCATTAAAATAACAAATAGATTTGGGGAAGTTACAACATAACTATGCCAAAGACTAGCAGGTGGTTAATACGTCTAAGACAGGATATTGCATTTTACATTATTTGTCACATAGATAACCTAAAAGGACAAGTCCAGGCAACAAGATGCCCTGTAATGACAGATATGTGATCTTGTAGACCCTAGAAATGTGAAAAAAGACCCAATTATTGAAATGAGTAAACATGTTGAACCTTACTCATGCTTTTGTTACCTTCAAACAACCTGAATAGAAATGGTGTGTACTGGTGATTACACTCAGCAACACATTGAAATGCTTGGACTTTACAGTGGTTTCCATCCAGATGACTGCCAAAAGAGCAAAATGAAGTTTATAAAAATTTGAGGAAAGCAGATTTTTATACTGATGTGTGAGTTCACTGGAGTACACAGGTCTCTACTACAAATTATGCTAGAATTTATTTCATGAACTTGTAGCAGATGAAGCAGCCAGCTTCAGTTCTGACAACATATGCAATGTCTCACAAACTCTGGCCCATGATACAAGGGCAATGCATTGGCTTCTACTGTTCCTACCTGCACATCAATTTAGCGAAAAAGTATTTAATGTTGTTTTATGTTCACAAAGCTAATAACGAATTGTATACCTTTTGACAATCTGTATATTCTAATTTTTTTTATGTCACAATGCCTACAGAAATTAGCTCTAAGGTGTTGAATGTTGGCTATTCTATAGAGAAGCATGCTGTGATTATGTAAGACATGAAAATCATGTTTTCATGTAAATTTGAAAACTCGATTGTGGCAGTTGCATTTCATTATTTGTGAGGACTTCATGAAGAAGGAGTTTTATATTAAAAGTCCAGTTTACAGAGGTCTGTAAGTGGTTATGAAAAAAATTTATATTCTTTCTCAGACCTCCAACTCTTTAGAGAGGATGCCATTTCTGCCTCTGAAGAATATAATATGATTATTAAAAATCTCACTAGGATCTGTCTACACTACTATAAAATTTGGTATGTTGTATACGCCAAACCTGGTATGACTTTTAAGATATTAATTTTATTTTTTAATCCCAACTCGAAAGGAAAACTTCAGTGCTGAAAATGGNACTTTCCCGAAAAAAAATTCAGGATATAAATGTAAACGTCTGTTAGTGGTGAAGGAGAATGACTACCTTCTATGGACATTCATTCCTGGCACACGAAGGCTACCAGAGGTGTTGCAAACTTGCTGCCAGTTTATCCTCACGCTCTTCAGAGAAAGGGCAATAGGTAGATCCTCAGCTGGCAGGAATTGTCAAAGGTACTGGAGTGAAAGATACTATAATCATTCACGTCAGCCTTTATTCCTGTCCCTCTAGGATCCTTACCACTAGATTTTTTATTATTAAATCACATTTGCTTTTTAAAGTTGAAGTATGTTCAATGAAGTAGTAGTAGTAGTATTAAAAAAAAATTATGAGCCCTACAACCCCTAGATATAGTCCCTAAAATAACAAAGCACGGAGCCAAACAGGCATAAAAAATAAACAGTGCTTAATCTTTCTGAATACAGTTTGAGTTCACATGCAGCATACACATTCTGGAATTATCTGTTCTTGGCTCCTCTAGAGTATTCTTATTAGACGAAACTAGGGAACTTTAAAGTATTGGTATATTTACTTTAAAATCCAAGAGCCTGAGCAGCTATGAATCACAGTTCTCCATACTATGGCCAACTATGGGCTAATAATTTATACATTAACCTCAGTTTGACTTGATATACTGACAGCGATGTGGAAAAGCATGATTTATGAGGTAAAGAAAGTTTAATCCATTAGAAGAGAAACACTAAGTCAAGCACACCACACTGAGGGCTGAAAAATAAAAGGCTCTTTCCCACTAGATTTTCATCCCTCTCTAGATCAAACCTTTCTGGCCACCAGCTGTCCACCCACAAAGATCATAAAGGATTGTGTCAGCCTAAATCTTAATGCAAGTTTAAGAGAGCAAATGGGATGGTTTATGCTGGCTTCTGCATAAGGGCAAATTTCACCCAGAATGTAAATCGGATTTTTTGTATGACAGTTTGTTTCAGGCCATTACCTAATAATTTCTACTGCTGTCAGAAAGATTATGGAACGAATAGACTTTGTCAGGGGGATAGCCTAAATGATTTCTTGAGGTCCCTTCCAGCCCTATTCTTCTACGCTCCTATAATTGTGGAAAGATGCTAAAATTTTCATACTGTAGCTGGAATCTGAAGCGGAGTATTGCTTCACTACTCTGGATGGCAAAAGTGGGACCTGAACACCAGAGCATCAAAGCTGACCATTAAACTCCATGACATACAACAGAGGAAATGTTCCTTCCAGCTCCCTTGCATCCCTGCTGGAATTCTTGAAAATTCTTGGAATTCTTGTGGCGTTGTTTCCTTTTTCAGACAATCCTGTTAATACTAGGAAACTACAAAAGACCAAAGAACCGCACAGCAATATGATTAGTGGTATACTTTGCATGCTGCACAGTGAGTAAGGAAAATAGGACATCGTAAAAACGATGTTCTAGTATGTATGTCCTTAGGCACAGACAGAGGAGAGGGAACCAAAGTCCCTGGATTCCTGGGGTAACTTTGGGCAAATCACTCAGGTTAGGTCTAAAAAGCTAATTTTATTATTTTGGAGTGCTTCTGTGCTCTTAGTCAATATGCTTTCCCCCTCCACGTTCCAAATCTATATCAAAGTTCACACCCTCTATGTCTTGATCTTTCACAGAACCACAGCCACTAGGAATATCACTGCTCATTCTTTCAGAACAGCACTGTCCGGAGACATTCAAACTCCAAACCTGGAGGTATAATAGATATCTTAATTTGAGAAACAGTGTTAATTAGTCTTATTGTGGTGCTATAACAACACAACTGTATAATTTCCAGGACCCCAGCTAGTATTTCTAATGGCTTTATGCTGCGTATTTCCACAAGACAATTTAGCAGAGCTATCTGGGGATCTCAGGATTGTTCTGCACTGTGTAATGTAAATAGATCGTTTATAGTCTAGTTCTCCATCAAACATGGGACTAGTACTCTCTACTTCACAAAAATACAACTGCAATAAACGTTCACTAAAAATACTGCAGCACTTAAATAGGAAATTATTGGGAGTGAAGAGAGATACCCTAGAATGAGAAAACTGGGATAGAGTCATTAAAAAACTAGTTATTTTAAATGGGATAATGGTAGCCATTCCAATATGTTTCTACAAAACAAAACAAAACTAGACCCCAGTAACAACAGGAACTCCATAGCACTAGACATGAGAGACAGGTGTTCTCTACAAAAGTATTAAGAACGCCTTCAGCAACGGAAGATAAAATGATCACAGAGGGGAAACTGACATTATAATACCAAAGGAAATATCACTCACCATAGCCTTTGGTTAGCCACTCATGGTTCTTTTAGTGCACTATACAGTATGTTCACAGGTAAAGCTGTGTTTAGTCTACCTTCTGCCTCAGACTCTGGAAAAAAGAGGTGATATTTTCATTCCAGGCTTATGTTTTACCTCTAGGCAAAAAAAGAATGCAGAAAAGTTTCAAAGTTTTGAGCAAATCTAGAAAATAGCAACTCTAGAAAATGCAACATTTTGATCAGACTAGGCTTCCTCTAACCATTGCCAAAGCCATGTGAATTTTTAAAAAATCTAAGAGCAAAAGAGAGAAAATGCTCATGAAAGAAGGGGATAGGACTTCATACTAATCCATATGCCTCTAGGGTAAGACGTAACATCCATTTCTGTTTTCCAAGACTTCATAATGCAATATTAAAATTGTAAGGTTGTGAACAGATCGATACAGCTCTGCTGGGACCGATTACACTGTGTAAGTAAACCGAAATATATCAGAACCTCCTTGCACTTCAAGATGCATTTATCTGTAGTGTAGACAGCTCTAATAAGTAAAGCAGCCCATCCCAACTGACATACTTCAGCAATTCTAAACCACAATTATCCTTCTGTGTTATCATTAAGTGCATAAAGAATCTTTTTATGAAACTGTTGCAAGACACAAAAGACTTCTTCCCAGAAGGGAAAGTAGAGTCAGAATATCCCATTGCTTTTAGAAAGAAAATAATTCTTAATAACATGATGGGAACTTTCATAACATACTGCATCAATCAGGTTCTGCATGAGTAATTATAATAACGTTTTATACCATTATTAATTTTGTCTGCAGATTTCTGAAATACGAGATTTCTTCCCCAAAGGACAAAAGCCCTCGGCATAAGTTCTTGGTAAATTACTATGACTCTGCTAAGAACATCTGAGTAGTAGTAAAGAAATATTTGTTTTCTGGACTGGGATTTGGAGGTTGAGGTCACAGAAGGTATTGTCTGCAAGCTGGCTTTTTTCCTTCTATGGCAATTGTTGTTTTGAAAGATGTTACAAATGCGTACAAGCTGTTAGGTGTAGGAAGACTTATGTCAGTAAGCGTTAAAATTCTTTTTCCTTCAGTGGGAAGCCAGCTCCTTTCTTTCTCTTTATTGCTCCTTGAACGAGAATCTGTCCATTTCTTACGGCTATATCTTCTGATTTCAAGTAAATTTTTAATTTCAGTGTAAGTATCATAAAGAAAGGAATTAATAATTTCTCTGCAAAAGCCAACTGGTTGAGAATATCTTTACTGTTATAAAAAACAAGACTAATTTTAAGTAAGGCTTACTTTCAAAGGGCAGAAGTAGGAAGAATGAGGCAAAGAACTAGTTTGTTACAGATCACACAAACTTACAGTAGGTTCAGAAATTATTACAGAGGTCCATATAAGCAATGATCCCTCAAACATTTCATAAAAATAGTGAGAAGAAAAAGATAAACTTTAAAGAAAGGCCAGAAGTTGCACAGATAAAACATAGAGGAAAACAGATGCGGAAGCAAAATGGGGAAGAGAGGACTAGAAAGAAGGTAAGGAACTAATTACTTGAATGGACTACAGGCCATCCATGGGGAGATAACAGAAATGTGAGACTGTTGTCAGTAACAATATGACCCTAAGATAGGTTTTAAGCAAGACAGTCATGTAATGAAGCCCTCAGTTTTCTGAAACAAAGCTGCTTCTGTTTACTTTATGCAGGTCTGTCTCACCACACAAGAAGAATGGCCAGGCTGACGAACAGGCTTTCAGGATACTTGTGAAATTAAATTTCTTTTTAATGAGACTCATATTAAGTCTTTGTAAATTAAACCATTTTCAGATAAACCAGTTCTGAATTAACAATTTCACCAGAGTTAACAAGCAACACTTTACAAACCAAGAAATTTTTTTCTTATTTTTTGTAAAACACCGATCTGATTTGAATGCAAACCAAGACAGATCAGATGGAATTCAGTTCAAATTTATTTGCTCCCTTGCAAGGAAATAATGCACAGGATTATTCTTTTCCTCAAATTTGTCTTATTTACTTCCCTTCCCAACCAGTCATACTTGTTTCCTTGTTTCTCTCCTACCATTGCAATATGTCCCAAAGATATACCATGGTGTACACATTTAATTGGTAGTGCATTCGTAGGAGAATGAAAACTTTGATACATTTTTAACTTTATTTATTTCAGCCACAAATTTTGCTGATGGCCAGCTTGATGATTTACTAGGCATTTCTCTACTAACTGTGATTTCAATTGCTGTCGTTCCACTTGCTGTGTTTCACAGTAGTCCACATTTTTTTTGAGACACTATTAAGATACTCAGGGAACAATAAAGAAAAGCATCCTTCCATTCTGTATTTCTTCAATCCCTCCATGCATCACAGAGAAATTAAGAAAATAAGGCTCCTGTGCAGATATATAACAAATACATTCTTCACAGAACAGCATGTCCTAATAAAAGCTAGTGACATTAAACCTGTTTCTGATGACATGTAAGTCTCCTTTATCCCATGTTCATAAGGAGTTCAGCTGTCTGCCTTTCTTATGTTTAAGTTGCGCGATTACTAGTGCAATGTTTTAAAATAATATAAAGGTGCTCTCCTGAATGCAGTCGGTCTCCATAATTCATAATGCCCTTCAATTGCTCTCACTTGGAAAAATGGAATTAAAAAATGCAGTAAATATTATAGCATTTAGATGCCCCTAACTATTATTCTTCTCTTGCTCTGTATATTGTTGATCACCTTACACCAAAATAAGCTATCTTACTCAAATATTTAGACATCAATGAAAGACAAAAATCTTGTACATGTTCAGTTTTCAGGTTTTCCATGTCACAGCTGGCCGCTAAAATTACACATGGAGGAAAATGTATTTCTATTTCTGCAAGTCACAACTTTTTCACATTGTTTATCTGCTACATCTGAGCATGCATAGATTTGGCATATGTAAAACACGCAGTTGTGCTTGTACCACTGTACTGCCTAGCATTCTGATTACAATCTCTATAAGCATGCAATTTGTGTATAAAATCATTCCCCTAGAATACAAACTGGAAGGCCATACCAAGAGATTCAAGTGATACTCATTGGATGCAGGCCTAGCATTTTCCTTAAGATAATATAAGGCTGAAAAATCCTTTCCCAGATAAGATGAGCCCCAATCTGATGGAACAAGATGAATAGGAGCCTCATAATGTTTACTTCTCGGTATTAGCCCCCAACAACAATTTCCTTAGGATAAAAGAAACTGGAAATTTTTTTGCAGGATTCTTTTCTATTTTTGGTATTTGTTACCTAATTTTGACTGAAAAAGTGCCACATTAAGTTTTTAACATTAATTTTTTTTTTTAAAAACTGTCATTTGCAGCTATTCCAGTGATAATCTACGCTTCAGTTTGTAAGCACCTCTTGCAGTAGCTGGACTGCAGTTGCCTATGAAACACCTTCTGAGTGAGAAATATTTGTCCATGTTGTATGACTATTACCAGCATAATTTAAGAAATAACTGAGATTTTCAAAAAGAGTAAAATTTCCTATGCTCCTCACTATTTAGCCTTGAAGATACAGTCTCTGAGACTTGTATGCAAAACACAGTAAAAACATTTAATCTTATAAAAAAAAAAAAAAGAGAGTGACATTTTTTAATGCTGATTATTTTGGGGTGCCTTATTTTTATAAAATTCACTGGAGGTTTTTTTTTCCTCTTTAAAGCAGCTCATAAATCTCAGCAAGGACATAAGAAATAATAAAGGTAAACAGTCATATGTTTAGGAGGTTTAAGTTTGTAAAACACAACTCACCAGTGGAAGGGGTATGCTGCCTCTCATACAAAGCAGTCAGACATCTGAACACTGCAAGCAACCCTGGTGTTTCTTAGAAAGAAGGTTCCTGTGTTCCCACTCAGTCTGTTGGAGTTACAGAAGGAAAAGGCATCATGAGCCCTTTTGGTGAGGTCTGACAAAGTTTCCATAAATCCACATCAGTAGTCCACTACGGCTGCATGACAACGAAGTGGTACCCGTAGGGTCAGGCCCGGGATGGGTACTGTGGATAACATCAGCAACTTCAAAATGCATGAAACTGCAGACAGCAAAGGCACCCCTCACTCGCTATTTGAACGAAAAAGACGTGAAGGATGACCCCAGAGACTTGATCACTTTAGCCCGTAGTGGGCTTGGCCATCCCATCTGGTTAGCCACTGACTAGGCTACTCTCCCGAGCATAGAACCATAGAAAATCCTAGAGTGGGAGGGACACCTGGAAATCATCCAGTTCAACCTTCTCTTGGAAATGGGGCTTTAGATTAGGTTATCCAGGGCTCTGTGCAGCTAAGTCTTAAATATTTCCTGTGAGAGACAGTCCACCCGTTCTCTGGGTAACCTGTTCCAATGTCTAGTTGTTCTCATGATGAAGAGTGACAAGAGAAGCTCCATCTTGTCTATAAATACCTTCCAATATTGAAGACTGGGATTAGGTTCCCCTGAGCATTCTTTCCTCTAGGCTGAACAAACCAACTTCCTTCAATCTTTCTTCACTTTTCAAGTTGCAGAACTCTCTAATCATCTTGGTAGTTCCCTGCTAGATCCTTCCCAGTTTTTCAATGTCTCTTGAAGTGGGGAGACCAAAACTGGACACAGTGTTCCATGTATAGCCTAAGGGGTGGTTGACTAGAGTATAATAATCACATCCCTTGATATGCTGGTTATACTTTTGCTGATATAGCCTAGGCCATGGATGTGTGCATGTGTACTCCAGAGACGTAATCTGAAGACACGACACAAGATTGTGCAACAGAACATAGGCGATGTGTTCTCCAGAGACTTAATGTGAAGACATGACACAAGATTGTGCAACAGGACGTAGGCAATGCTGGTCATCCCAAATATCATATGTGGTTCCAGCACTGAACTTCTCCTCTGGGGCCAGACCATCTGGCTGACCACAAGCCTGGAGGGTTGGAGCAGGAAGGATTCCCAGACAGAAATCTGCCTCTGTTCTGCCTCGGCAAATGGAAGATCAGGACAACAGGCAGCTGTTCATTCAAGGTGTCCCCTCAGCACAGTAACACAATCTTCAGATCTAATGATCCTAAGCCTAATTTCTGCATTCTGCCTAAAATAATAGGAAGGAAAACATTTGTCAAATTGTAAATCATCCCACAGATAAGCAAAAGCCAACCGCACAGCTTATGATGATACCCGTTCTTTTCTAGGTTACTTAATCTGACACTTAAAATTACATATAACTATGTTTATACATATAAAATTCCCAGAAATGGTACCTTGACATTCCCAGTCTGGCTTATTCCTTACTTGGTCTATGGAAAGCACTTCTATTTTTTGGTCTCCATGGCAATTCAGGTTGTTTTTAATTACAAGGTTGTTACAGTATTTCCAGACTGAAGTGTGCAATAGAAAAGGAAATCAATTTTGAAAAAAGAAAATGCTTGTGCTGAGTAGATTAAACAAATAGTTCCTATTTACAAAAAAAATAATGTTCTCCCTGCCCTCATTTAAAGTTGCTCTGGTTCTACTGGAAAGTTCCTCTATATGAATTTTAGCTCTCAGTTTTGTAGGCAAACCACAAAGAAAATTACACCAATAAATCTATCCACTGTATATTGAAAAACTTACCCAGGGTTTCAATATAACATATCCACAAACTCAGGGAGAAAGGTTTTCATTCTTTTAGAACTACTTGTAAGCAATAAACCAATGCTAGTTTCACAAATTACACCGGGAAGTGAGGGAGTAGACCACAGTGTCCTATTTCCAAAGGAGTATGAGCGCTACCATGGTAGTCCTAGGTCATTGTCTTTCACACTCAGTGATTAGTTACTGATGTTGTACAAAATGCAACAGCAGCAGCAAACAAAGTATAGGAGACTTAGACCAGAATTCAGTACAGGATGATGGTTAGGATATTAAATCAGAAGGTGATCACAACTGGAATTTCTAGTAATCTCTTAGACTAACCAATTTAGAGAAATCTATTGTCAGCCGAGTAACATGGAGAAAAGAAATCACTTCACACAGCACAGTTAAAAGTATGTACAGTTGCGTCCTTGGAACATGCAATCCTTTCAATTTCAGTACATCCTGAAGCAGATAGAAGGTCTCCTGATGAGACTTTTCCTTCCTTTGCGTAGGAGTCCCTCACATCAAAATAGAGTGCTCCTTTCCTGTCACTCATTGTTCCAATCCTGCGGGGTTAGGAGATCATTTTGCCTAGCAGAGCACCTCTTTAATTAAAGATATCCTTTTAGGAGATAGCTCTGCAGCATCTTCACAAGGGCTAGACTGGGTGGGGCTTGATCAGATATGGCTGATTTTAAAGAAGCATTTCCCCTTCAGAACAGCACTATGGCATGTAAAAGGAATTTATTTCAAGCTATTGCAGCTTTTGTAGGCATGTGATTATTAAAACTACTGACTCGTGAAAGTTTTATTTTGCTGATATTCATACAAACATTTACTGTAAGTTATATACTTTGACAGGAACCCATGGCTTTCACTTAAAGATCGGGATTTAAATAAACATAAAAACTGGAACTGTAAATCTAATAAAAACTCTATAGATAATAAAGATGTCTTTTTAAGTACTTGCTCAATCTTTGCCTTTAAAATTTGTGCCTAAACCTGCATTCCACAATTTCATAACTGTGTCGTTTTCCTATAAATAATTAACAGATTTCCTTTTAAATTAATTAACATTAAATGGAACTGGTTTAGACTTTTCAGAATTTAAGTGACTGGTTTAAAAAACAGCTGTCTCAGCTGCAGAAACAGGTCAAAGAGAACTTTAACATGTACTGCAAGAGACTGATTTTTTTGATGACTTTACTGGAGCTTCTCTGAATAGTTGGGAATATTCATAATACCACTATGTTCCCATATTTAAAAGCTTATTTTTTGCTGGAGTTTGAGGCAGAATCCTGAATTACTCATGGATTACTCAAAAGACTTCTCACATTCCAAGAAATCTGCTCTTGAATTTTGTGCCTGTATAAAAAAAAACCCAAACCAAAGCAAAAGTCAGCCAGCTTTGGTTGTGGTTGCAAGTATTTTGCAAAGCTGCATTATTTAATTAGGAAATTTAATCAGAAAGAGATTGTGTGGCTTAATATCTAGTTGTGCAATACATAGTACAGCCCATTTTTTGTGTTATGTTTTAACATAAAAGTGGCTTCAAAGTGCTGAAGTTTTGCTGAATAACCTAATTGTGTGCCTTTGATAGGGTATGCTAGCTTTGTAATATATTTCCTCAGGACAAAACCTGTCTTGAAAAATGAATGTACTCTTGTCCTTTATTGAATATGATTATCCGCCGTGTAAGGAATCTGCACAGGATTTAATGTTTAAAATAATGACATCTAATGACATGTAATATTTGACACAGTGAAATACATTCACAGCCACATTTAAAAAGCAGGATGCTATTATAGAAATTATAGACATTATCAAGATAAAATCAGAAAAAAAACCTTAAAATATTCTGATTCCATTAACTGCTAGGCATAATCTTCAATGCAATAAAAGAGAGAAGCCAGTGGAGAACTTATTGGTGAAAAAGCAAAATGCAGATGGCTGTCATTTAGGTCAAAGACAATTCTTCATTGATTGGATTTCACAAGCACCAGAAACCTATATGGCTAAATAATACTACTGCACAGTTCAGTATGAGTGACATTTAAACTTGGCTGCTGTGAGTTAAATAATCCTGATATCCTTGGTGATGGCTTTGCATGTCTAGCTTTGATTTCAAACACAACTGTGCCTTCAGGAAACTAGGGGGGAATGTGGGGAAACTGCCTGGCATTAGTGCTACCAGAACAAATCATTTCAATGACCAGCACAAGCACACTGAAATAATAACGGCCATAGAGCAAGCAGAGGGCAGTACTTGAGCAAGACTGTAACCTTTTCTGTCTGCAATTATTTCACATACAGCTGCAGGTATTTTCTTTGGATCAGCTGAGAGTCAGTTCTCAGTGTACTCCTGTCTCTCAGTAATTTCAGAAGTCCTCAGACTATTTTTCTTTCTCCCAGGAGAGTGCAAAGAAAAAGCTCATATTCTTGTCTCAGTCACAACAGTAAATCATACACCTGTCAGTCCTTATTTAATGCCTTGGTGAAAATGAAAGCAAAATGGCAGCCCTACACAATAATGAGAACATACATACAAGGTTCTTCCAGAAACTAGCATTCTGGATACATGCCCAAAGAGGGGTGTAAGGAGAAGAGGCTGGGGAAGATCCCCATTCTGAACCAGTCAGCCATGCAGGACCAAATTCTTGGAACTATAAAACATGGTATGTACCCAGAGGCTACCAAGGGATTTTGAAGACTCAAACACTTCAAGGAGTGGTATTCACAGCTTGCAGAACTGCACTCCGAATGCACCACTCCTTTCAGAATTCTCCAAAAGAATGGACCAGGAAAATCCCTTCATTGTGGTTCTAACTTACTTTGCAAAATGCATTTTACTGAACAGTGGCTCCAAACCATGGAGGATCAATGGTGCCATTTTCAATCTCTAATTTAGAAAAAACAAAAAAAATCTCCAGGAAACAGAATCAAAAAGTAAACATGATGATCCATACCAATGATTTTGCTACATGTTATTGTGCATTTGGTACAGATATCATAAGGTTGCTTAATAAACTGCAGGCCAAAAACCGCTACAAAGATTTCCAGTATTAACATTAGACACAATCTCGTCCCTTCAAATTGTAACAGATTTTTTTAAACTTTCCACATGTGCATATGTCTGCAGGGAAGAAAAGAGGGGCAAAAACAATCTATGCCTTTTTTTTTGATCCTGCAATATCACAACAAAAATGAACATGAAGAAAACAGTACATGTGTCTGGATTATTTCAAAATGTAATTAACCAAGCTTGAATCTCATGGGGATATATTTTCAAAACCCTTTGAAAAATAAGCCAAATGCTTTCGCGGATACTGTTAAAAACAACCAACAGCTAATGAGAACAACATTTTTGTTCCATTCATAAAGCTCATCAAACTCATAAATTAGAATAGAGGAATAAATTATCCCTTATGTATTGGTTTAGAGAAACTATAGTTGTTACTTACTGTAAACTTCACATGATACGCCTTATTTTAACATAAATTATTAGCTTCCTGGAAATGCCACAATGTTTATATTTTTTCCCTAGTTTAAGAGAAGATTCTAAGGAGGCCAAAGAGAAAACAGATACAATATTAAATTAATTAACTCTTACAGATATACTCTCCTTTAAGGTATTACAGAGATGAATTTTTATAGGGCACATTAGGGAATTAAAGGGACACTTTGGGGTACTTAGTGATGTTAATGTATGAACTTTACATTGGTAGAGAAAAATGGAAATAAATTAACTGATACAATTATATAATTATTACACATAGCTGCTATAATTATTTATAGGCATGGTTCATTAAGCAAAGAACCTGAAATATTAGCTGCTATATTGTCAAGAAGGAAAACAATCCACCAGAAGCAATGGCTTTGAGCTACATTCACCAAACTTATGTTGCACTGTATTTGATTCAGGGGCAGAAGCTCTCCATTGGTGCTGCTAAATACATCACTTGAAACATAGGATAGACACTTTCTGCACTTTTCTAAAGCAAAATAATTATTGTCAGAAGCCAGCACTTTCTCAGACCATTACTGGCTCCTGGCCCGTCTAGCTGCAGTTAAAAGCAAAAGTTGAGTACTCCAGAGCATTTATGTTTGAAGGGGCTCCCTGAGTCCCACACAAGGCATGAACAACCTGTTCAAGACTCTGGACAACCTTCAAGGTAAACCCCAAGTAGAGTCCTAAGCCAACAACAGCAAACAAATTTGGGGGAAAGGGGACAGAGAGGCAATTTAGTGTGTGTACAGGTCACTGCACAAGCCCATGTATAATAAGCACCTTTTATCCCAAAGTCCGTAATGCAACTCAACACAAGTCAGTCTGCTGACCCTGTTGTTTGTCTCCTCCGCCTTACGGACCCTTTTCATGCAAAAGCATACTTTAATAAGTTAGGTCGGGGGGGCGTTCAATCATTTTGAATCACCAACCAAGATAAATCACTCAGTACTTTCAAAGAGAAGATGTTTGAGACTATGCAGGATGCACATTGAAAAAAAACTTATATTACCTATTCAGCCATCTTCAACATTTCAACTTCAGTATGCTGCGGACCAATACAGAAAAAAGTGCTAGTCTAGGGAGAACACAGGAGCAGGCAAGTGTGGTAGCAACATCTCCGTCCTGCCTGGACGGATGCGCTGACAGGCACAAGTGGCTTTCCAGAAGCAGTGATACTATGTTTGCTTGTATCCACTGGAGACAACATGCCAGCTACAAAATCTTATTTTGTGTGAGATTTTATTGCCATTATATACAACAGTCCTAATTTATGGAAGTATATTATTTACCCCATTAAAAAAATCTGAAATAATTTGCCTGCCTTGTAGAATGAGCTACCTTTGACGAAAACTCATACAAGCCAGTGGAAAAGGATTCCATCATACACATCACAAATCAACTAGCTGAACCATTGCTTGGCTGATTGTGAGGCAGCTTTTAAGCTGTTCTAGTAGCTCTTGAACAAGAATAACAAGCTTTTTTTTTTCATTTTCTTTTTTTTTTTCCTTATTATGGGGTATTGGTGTATTCTTATGACACTTGCATTCCCTTTGTGGACTGCTCTTTCTGTTAGTTAGTGCTCTAATGAAAAAACGTTAGAATGAAGAGCTGCTAGCAATCAGCACATTACAGATTTCTATATCTAGTATTGCAATTCAAATGTGGTGTTATGAAGAAAACGCTTAATGAAAAAAATCTGTTTAGAACAATGTTTTGCAGTTGTGTCTAAAAATTGGTTTAAAAAATATGCACATGTAGAATTGATAAAAAAATGGCAGTTTAGAAATTACTTATGTTCATATGTTGACAATCAATAGTCTGTTCTTAAATCGGCTTTAAAAGTTCCTTGAACCTCTTAGAAAGTATAGTGCAAAAACTTTATGTGAAAGACACCCAAATTCATGTGGTCCAACTGTCTTCCATCCAGATTTCTGACTTTTCCCCAGGGAACATCAGGAACAGCTGCTTGAGCAGTGAAAGCTCTTCCAACAAGTCGAAAACCTTCTCTTCTGTCTGCTGTAGCCTAATGCAAACAGTTGCTGTCAGCTGTAGTTGCTGGGGGGAGAAAACAGTCACTGAAAGAAGCAGGTGCTGGTGTGAGAGTGAGATGTTGAGTTCTCATTCAGAAAAATATGCGGAAGGAAGGAAAACATGCCCCGGGGAGACGGGAGCAACATCTAGATTTGCCTTTCACTGTGTGAGATTCAAGCACCTTCATCTAAATTGTTGCAGGGCTTTGTTGTATGAATGTTTAGTCAGAAAAGAACTTCTGAAGCGTCTCTCATGACTGTATCCCAGATTCTAGTTTTGCGTCATGTATTCGGCCAGGCATCACAGCCTTCTTATAGAAAAGTGAGCAATACTAGTGAGGGGACAAACCTAAAAAAATTATTCCATGACACTCTTTATTCCGTGTTTCCAAGAGATTAAGCTGAATCTAATAATAATTTATTCATATGGCGCTCATCTGTCATATAATTTATTGAACGTTTACAGCAAGTTTTCTGTCTTAAGAGAAATTGTTATTGATCTTTGCTTAAGTTTGCATTGTAGGCAAAATAGAGGCCTTTTTAACACCCATAAATTGTAGCTTTACTAATCAGGATATAATTAATATTTGCTTGCCTTGGACCGAAATACCAGTATACTAAAATAGCATAACTAACAGCAGTATCTAATGATTTTCTAATACTGTGATGACATAACGTACAAAAATTGTATACAAATATGTGATCAATGTGACCACCAAACAGGCAAAGACAGGTGAGTGAGTACATGTAGCAGGCATTCAAGTAACCAGAGTTGTCAGACAGGATAAGCAGAACAACCTTACTACACGAGAAGGATGACCAGCAAAGCCAAAACCAAGATAAGCAGCACTGTGACACCCCTTTTGGGAGGGAGTGGGCAATAGCATAAGAACATCACACGCAGTCAAAGAAAATCAGAGAAGAAAGAAGTGATTACCTTGATCTCAGAGACTAAGAACCACCAAGGATTTCATCATCAGTCCTAACTACATAGCATCAGCTCTGTAGTCTTGTATGCTCAGTGCTAATATAAGTGCTACAAACCAACAATTTTGTATGATTAATAGAGTGTAAGAATTAATCATTATCAAGAAGTATGTTGTTGATGAATTATTTTGGTAAGGTTAATCTTCTAAATACTCATAACAGCAATCTGTAATTCTCTATTCTCTGTCCACATATATTCACCTGCAACAGGTGTATTCGATGAGATTATAGAATACCTTGGCTAGTCTTCAGTAAACCACTTAAGTGCACATCAGATTCTAAATTACATGACTACTCCCAGTAAATGCAATAGAATGACTTATTTTAACAGGTGCAGCATTAGGAAGTTTTGCTTATCATGGGAAGTTTTGATGTCAGATCTGGAATTCTAATCTTCTAGTGTTTTGAATAATCAGAAAAAAAATTCATTAGGACCACAAAATTGTAACAGTAACAGCAAAATTCCACCAAGCACACACCTTTCCATCAGTAAAAAAGAATTAGCTCTACTCAGTAGAAAAAGCAGCTATAGGATCTATTAATTTTATTATCCTGGATATCTCATGCTACCACGATCTGTGATGGTATACTTTGATGTCTCAGAAGTCTCATAACTGTAGAAGATTTATTCAAAATACCAAGATAAGAATTAAGGAACCAATTCCCAAAATTTATAAGCAAGCTTTCCGCCCAATCCCTTGAGAATACTTTTTCAGCTTAGATTATCTCTTGCAACTTGATTTCTGGAACAGTGTCTTGTTCTAAGCGGGGCCAGCGTCATGAACTGATTTGAAGACAAAGTAGGCCATGAACAGGCAAGAGCAAAAGTTATGGTAGCAACAGAGAGAAAACCACCAAGCTCTACCCAATCCAGTCTGCAGAAGGTCATGGTCCTCTTTAGAATTGGGAAGGAAATTACGGAGAGTGCAGACTACAGCTGGCTGCACGTATTTCTCAGTTGTAAGACATGTTCTCTAGGTGAGCTCAACATGGGCACTCAATATTAAAAAGAGTTGGGGGGCAGGGGCTGAACAGGCATGAACAGAGAGAGTCACTAACTACAGCCTTAAATATTTCTCAGTCTACAGTAGCTGCAAAATATCAAAATGTAACAGTGTGATTTTGCAAGAAAGTTGAAACAGTAGTTGTGTTCTAAGAATTTAGGGCAGGGAAAATTAAAGACATTATTTTGATTTCTATTTCTTGCTGCTTTGCTTTTTTTGGAAATTCTCCCAGGACATTTCGGGTTGGTCTTTTTACACTTCCTCAATTGGTCCATGGGGATTTCTAAAATCCAAGCTACAAATGAAGATGTGTATTTTATGATCACATCTAACACTGGACACGATTAATAAAGGAAAATTTGATGTGCTCATATTAGTCAGAATCACATAATTTACAGAGGCAGGCATGGCAGTTCGGGTGGACTTAAAAACTATATTCTCTGTAGACAGTACATAGATTAAAACACTGAACACTTCTCACATCCTTTCATAGTATTAGGCAGAGGTTTGACTTCATGATTTGAAGACTAAGCAGCAAACTCAATGAAGACTCCGCTCATTCTTTCATACTCCGTCATGCTGTAGTTAAAGAGAGAACACTAAACTGGTAAAAAATCACATGAAGTCATCTAGCTTGTTGGCCATGAGAAACTGTTTAAGTGATTGGATTTTAAAACACATTTTTTGTTTCACCAAAACGCTGAACCTTAACAGTTTTCTGTTCCTGGGAAAATGGGATAAAAGGCACTCTAGGGTTCAAGAGCAAGTTTCTTTACATGTACTTCCACAGCATTTTTTCATCTGTCTTCTTGACCGTTTATTTAATTCTTAATCTGTCCATATCTGTCTGTTATCTCTTCTCTTACATGTAGATTACAAACTTTCTAATGCAGGCAGGGCCAATCACTTGTAGTGTATGTTCCCCTGCATGGCACAATGGAAGCAGGGCCCTAGAACCAAGTTCCTAAACACTACAATAATACCATGAAATACCATTGAGAGTCATCAGTTAAGCTGTATGTCATTGATGAACCCACTATATCAATTTAGCTTATAAAGAATGTAAGAACACGGTGAAACTGAAGATAAGATTACAGCCCACTTTCAGGGTAGTGCTTTGGACCTCGATTTAAATGCTGTCTTGAATTCCAACATTTTAATGAAGCAGAGCAACTATATACAAGTTTTAGCAGCTTTGCTCTTACAGAAAATCCGTTTACAGACTGAGTAGCCATATTTTAATTGTGTGGTTCCCCCGCAAGAAAAGCATCTTTCAGAAGCTTCCTTAGCCAGAATTACAGACTAGCATCAAATATCCTGCAGTTGGAGGAGTAGGCAGGAAGGAGAAAGCCCTTTCCTTTCTCTGTCTGGTAATTAAAATGTAAAGCCTTTAGAGCCAGCTCAGCCTTTTCAATAAGCATTTGGACAGTGCCCAGCACAATGAGCTCCAGAGACCCCAATTAAAGCGTCTGTGCTCCACCACAACAGGAATGAATCTGTATTGAATATATTCAATGGACATTAATTTGTCAAAGAGCTTAGGGTGAATTTTCTGTTTCCTAAAGAAGGAGGAGGGCTTGAAAGGAAGTCACTCAGGCTGTAAACAGGAGTTTATCATATTCCACTTCCTTCTGAATTGTGTAACGATTTTTCTTTTTATGGCTACCTGATTTATGGCACCATACAAAGCTCAGCTGCTAACTAAAAGTGAATCTCGGCAGCACCAGAGGCTCCTCTCCCAGATTTTAACTGCATTCTCACTATGCCCCACAGCGTCCATATGGCAAATGTTTGCAGAAAGCAAACTGGTCTATAGATCAAATAAAGATAATCACAGCACTCAAGTCTGCATTCAGGAGAAAGACGTTCGCTTCCCACATTCTGAGGGTGTGCCTTCGCAATGAAACAGGAACAAACTACAGAAGCAGAACCTCTAATCCTTTTCTCACTAAATTCTATGGTAGGAAGGAAGATATGGCTTATGCCAGTGTATCTAACATCTGAACTTTAAACTCACACCGACGTTAAGGCACCTCTAGCCTGATCATCTGTATTTTTGTCAGATAGTAAGAACAGATGGTGGTATTTGATACAAAATAATCAGCTAAGTTAGCAAAGAGTTGGATATACATTTTCATAACAAGGGATCTGATGAGGCTGATAAATAAAACTTCCCATGGGAACAGAATACTGGAAATAACACCCTTATAAGAGAAAAATGTAGCTAATCCAAAAAAGAGCAACCAAAGGTACACTTAATTATAGAAACCACAGTACTTACAACCTTTATGCTACTGGAACTACATTTGCAAAATATAATTGCGAAAAGGTGACTTTCCCACCACTGATAAACGCCAGCAGACAAACTGCTCTTGAATGTCCTGTTCTTTACCTAGATAATCGTTTTGCAGTAATGCAGGTATTATCAAATAAAATAATTGGAACTAAAGCTGGTCAAGAAATTTTTGTCAAGTGCTCTTCTTCAGAAAATATTTTTACTACCATTAATACTGAATTTTTGGCAGAGAAGGCTTTTTTCATTACTTTTTAATGTCAGAAGAATAGTAATCTAAAAAGCTTCAGGCTAACAACAGTGAGGTTTGCTTGCTGATTTTTCTTTATTCATTTTAGAACGAAAATATATTATGGAGATTATTTTCACCCTTCCTTCTGAATGTATTTTTACTTAGGAAAAGTATTATAGCCATTATAATGGCATCTCAGCTTTGCTGAAAATGAGGAAAGAAGTTTATTTAACAGAACAAGATACAGCAAAACCTGCTTTGTTTTGTCTGATGTCCTGTGTATGAGAAAATACCTATTATTGACAATGGGTCAACAATGAGTTCAGCTATAAATTGAGTTAGCTGCTAGCTCTGCATGTCTCAGAAAAGTAAGCCTTTCTCTGTGCGGTCTTTAAATGGGCTTTCTCAAATACATGGTATAGTCTGTGGAATTCATACTACATGTGTTATTCATATTATATTCCAAAAGAGTTTAGATTGTTCTTACCACGGGATATTCAAGATCACGGGATAACATTGCTTTGGTGTCAATGCAAATTCATTGGATTTTGGTATTCCAGAGCTGAACACTTCATTATGCCACTGTCACTCTATTTGGTTCATTTCTAAGACCGCACACAAATCTCACCTGAGATTAAAAGGATTCTATGATGCAAGAGCTCTGCCTGTATGCAGACCGCCAAAAGGCAACACAAAAACAATAACTACATAATAGGAGCAACAGCTGATGGGCCCATCTGGTCTTTTACCAGGCTTACCTGTCTAGGATAAATGGATTACTCGTATCATAGAGTAACTGTCGACAGCAAAGAATAATAAAGTCATTCAGGCTGGAAAGAACTTACAGTTGTTGTGTAGGCCAACCTCCTGCTCAAAGCAGGGTCAGCGAAGAAATAATTTTATCGGTCAAATATACGTTTGTTTAAAAGATACACAAAAATAGTAAGTTTCCCTGTTAACTTTCTCCCTTGGAAGTTCTTTAAAACTTGATATTTTNTACAAGAATCTTCTCTATTACCAGCTGTTTTTAAAACCTGTATAAATTTGAAACTCTATCACATATAACAAAGAACTAGGAATTTATTACTTAGTAAAGCAAAAGATCCAAACTCTCTACCCGATGTTTCAAACAGAAATTAAAAAAATTTAAAAACACATTTTTTTCTTTTGTCTCTATGTGTCTTGTTCTTATAGATAGTAAACCCTGCCAAAATAATAAGGTTTTGTGTAGTTTTCTTCACATCTTTTAGCTGGGGTCCAAGGTCAGAACAAATAATAGGCTAGGAGGAAGCAAAAGGGGTGCAGTCCACAATTCATGGTCAACAGGCAGTGCTTACCCTCACATTTTTAATTCTTGGTCACAAGAAAGTAGAGCTGAAGAAAATGTGCATGTTAAGGCTGTGTTCTAAAGAAAAAACACTGTTGGGAAAAGAAAGAAAAAAAAAGAACTTGAAAAATTCTTCAGTGGAGAATCAATTGCAAATGTAAGGAAAAGCATTTCTGACTTGAAAACAAGAGGAGGAAAGGGAGAAAGAGACTTCATTTTACTGACAGAAACAGGACAGAATTAATGACTACATCTCATAGAACTCCAGTTATGAAATTGCATCATATCTGGGTTCAAAACAATGTGTCACATTTTAAATATAAAACACCGTGGTGGTCATAAGCAAGCACTACATAGATTCATTCAAGTGTGGGAAAAAGAAAAGTGTGGGAAAATTCAAACGGGAGGGGTAATGAAACTTGTGCTGACCTTCATTCAAAGTTCCCAAGAGTAAGTACAAAGCAAAGTGTAGTTCACAGTGTGACAAGTTTTTATGATGCCCTGCATTTGAGTTGTGAGCTCGGCTGTACTCAATAACAACAGTAGAAAAGAGTGAGGAAATAATCCTACTTCCATTCTTCAGTAATTCTAAGACAAAACCCACTTAAGTGTAAGATATTTTTTTCACCAGTGTAATGCCCAAGAGATTTTTTCTTTTATTGGGTTTTTTTTTTCTCTTTTTTCCTTTTCGGTTGGGATTTTCAACAGAATATTGAAGTAAACTAAACAAAGCTGAAAGGAAAAAGCTGTGTTCCATTTCAGGAACAAAAAATGAGCCTCCATAACACTGTTCCTCACAATGGATGCATACAGTCTTCTGACTATATGCTTTTATACGCGCGAACAATGTTTAAAAATTATTCTTCCTGACTTTGCATTCATTAAAGTAGTATTTGTCAAAGTATATGTGCCATTACCTTGAAAACCATTTCGTTCCTAAAAATACTGCATTTTTTTGTATTCTATTACATTAATTCTAAGAAAACTCACTTAAAATGTATTCTCAGACACTAGAAATGTAAAGGCATAAAACAAAAAAGCCACTGTCACAGCCCTGCAAAGCCACTCAGCTATATACTGAGATCTTCCCAGAGCATTGCTGATGTTTTAAAAATCTTGGATTGCTGCCAGATGTGCAAGATATGAAATCAGTTTATTGCTGCATGGTGAGATTTTCTAGAGAAAGGTCCAACCCTCATCATGCTTACAGGCAGTTAATATAGACTATACAACACAATAGAAATACAGAATATGGCTAATGTAGATATGAGTGAAAAAGTTTTTCTAAGAATTACAGGCATATAAACAAATACTTCAAAGAGAAATTACTAAGTTCTTCCCAGAATTAGAAAGAACGAGGAGGTTTAGATTTCCCCACAGACAGAAACAGGATTCCTGCATTATCTTTCTTGCATCATAATAATTCACTGCTGATCGAAACAAAGTCTTTGCAATCATTTACCATTTGAGATGGCTCTTTTCTTCTCTAAACCTGGAGAGTAAATCTTTCCAAGCCTTTTCTTCACCAAACATGAAGGACACCATCTCCTCAGTCACATCATCCTATATAAAAAATTGACCTAGAGTTCTATTATTACTTTTTCCAAAACCTGTTCAGGGTGAGGATTCTGAAATAGG
>VYZV01018383.1:27467-41675 GCA_013401275.1 Pandion haliaetus | reverse complement strand
CATCATGTATTGTAACCATGGCGGGGAAACTGTCCTGAAGTTTATTAACCACCTTTCACCTTTTGTCAGTATATGACAAAATTTGGCGTTGAGTGTTCTGTATCTACCTAATACGTTTCACTTTAAACTCTACATAGATCTGTGTGGGGTTTTTGCACAAGCTGACAGCTCAAGAAGCATCTTGTGAAGAACTGAGATATAATTCTCGCGAACATTTGCGTTCTTCAAAAAGAATCGATTCCACCGAAGCACAAATATGTATCGGGTTGGAAACAAGTATCACAAAGAAGCTATGTCCTTTCCAATTTTCCCACTCATTCCCCTCTCCTTAGAGAGGGCTTACTTTAAAGGTGCTTCAGGCACGGCCCACTTCTTATTCTCAAGGTAATCAACCTCTGGATGCAAATAAGTCAAAACCTCTGAACATTTCCCTGGCCTTTCCAAGAGCAGCGTGCCACAAATCCTTGCTGCTTCTTGTGCAGACCTAATGTTAGCACTAGCATTTTAGCGCTCTGTTAGTGCTGCAATACTGAGCCAGCAGAAAAAAAATCTTAAATAAATTCAGTGATTCCTATAAATTCGTGTGTGAAAATCATATATATATATATATAAATATAGAAATGCATTAGTTTGACCACAAAGACAGGTTTCATGATAACATTTTATCTTTTCCCCATACGTTACACATCCCGTATGGTTATCTCTGGAATTAAAATTTTTATAACTCCGCGTAGTGAAACTCCTTTTTTTAATGATCTAAAACCAAAAAGAATTCTAGTCACTAAAAGGTAATACAGGTTTCCAGTGCCTAAATTCCAACATACAGCTGGAACATGAAGACTCCAATAATATATTCTGTAAGTACTGAATATAAATACGAAGTATAATCCTAATAATTTTAGTTACACAGAGTTTTTAAAATCCAAGACTTAATGCTCATGACAGGGCCAAGGAAGAATTCCCTGTCATTGTGTGCTTGCTTATGGGCATCAGCTGTTTTCATGTAGCATTTATCTTTGCAGATACTACTGCAGCAATAACTTCTTTCTACAGAACAGTTTTCTCATATTCTGACACAGAAAACAAGTTATGTATTTATTTTTAATATAAAACTCGACTTTAGAAAAGCCTTTTCAAGTGTATCCAGCAGCCTAAGACATTATGTGATAAACGCTAGCAAGTTACACACAGAAAAGTCGGTGCATGGGACCTACAAAGCAAGTAAAGATAGCTGTGGCTTGACTGGCATGGATTGAAGCAACAGCTGAAGACAGCCTTGGAAATAGTATTGCCAGAACTGCAGCATGTGCACTCCAGAAAAGAATTTAAATACTCCATGAAAACAAATGTCCACACCCTCATTAAGCAAGGGAGGAGCTACTATTTAGTAGAGATACCAATCCTACATATGACGAGATGCCTCTTTTTCAGAAAACTTTGTTCTATCTTCCTTCCTACTACTGAGAAGCCTAGCAGCAAGAAACTCTTGCAAGAAGAAGATCTGTTCCACTCTGACTTGCTTTGTTGGCTAAAAGCTGAAATGCATCACTGATTCACAGCCTTTCAAGGGGCCATTATGCACTACCACACGTGCAGGGTAAAATTGTGACTAATCCAGACGGCCAAAAGCTCCTTTAGGATGATGGTACAGAACCCGAACTCTGCTCTCTGCTCTTGATCAGCTAGCAGAGCAGACGAGAATCTGCACTGCCTAAGTACAGTTTTCGGCACTGCTACTTTGAAGTCCCAAAGTTACAACTGATCTTTTCAGCATTTCTAATCCTTTTTCTTTGGTGACCAGATACCTAGCCTGACGCAGAACAAGAACACTGAAGTGCAAAACTTCATTCCTTTGAACTCACATGAATAAAGCCATTTATAGTAGTCTGTATTTTTTAACAATACAGGCAAGTTTCAGGAATTAGGTCTTTTTGGTATATACAATGAAAAAACGCAGTGAAGAAATCTGCAATACATTTAAGTTACTGTAGGTGAACAAAATTTCAAGTAGAGACATATCAATTTAATGTTGACACCTCAAAACATTAGCTTGTCAGGGATTTTCTGTTGTGTTCAACAGAATATATAATACTCTCTTTTTGAAGACGGAGCCATTGGAACCAATGCAACTAAGAGCAGGGCAATATTAAACCTCAGAAGTCAAAGCAGCTCTCCGAAGAAATGTACATCTACACGAAATACATTAATCGATTCCTACTAACATATATAACAAAGGATGAAAATAGCAGTATTTGGGGCTAGAGAGTTAGCCATACGCAAAATCCAGTGGAACTGCATTTTGGGGAAAAAAAAGTATTGTGAAAATGTATTCGGTGTAGGAAAATGGAATTACAGTTACCTAAAAAAAGAGTACCAAAAGCATGCTGATATGACAAGCCCTCTTCACCTCTGAAGTAAATGAATCACATAGTTAAACCAGATCGTTTTGGCCAATTTAATTATAGACTTATTTGCACACCTATCTCGAACTTATTTTGCACTTTCATACCTGTGAACTCAACAAGAACATCACGCTTTGTTCATGAAGCAACTGCACACGAGAAGTTGAATTGATATATTGCTAGTACCATTCTGGTTACCTTGCATATTCTTCTAGAAACAGGACCAGACAACTGACAATCCCCACATAACAGACATATTTCACAGTAATGTTTCCTGAGTAAATATTCCCGGAAGCCCAGCTGCATAGGATATTTCCCAACTCTTGAGTGTACTATGGGGCAGACAACTGAGTGCACCTCACCCCACAACTCCAACAGCGGCATTGTATGTTTGGGTCTTGGTGTAGAACCCTGACCAAGCTCTAAGGGAAATATTTATAAAGCTTTTTTAGGATGATTTATAATCAAACTGCCAAAGCCAAAATGCTGGAACTTATTTCATCAGGGAAACAGCTTCAAAGCCACAAAAAGACATTCTATATACTATATGAAGCACATTAAGGGATGCATCTACTTTTCTGTTAGCCAAAGTTGAAATGATCACTTTGACAAGATGAATGTTAAAAATAAAGAATATTCTGATGGCCTTTTCCTTCCTCTATACATATCTTAGTTACATTTCATGCACTCATGACTTTTGGTAAATTTAACTCCAAGATGAGTCATAAGTAGTATTTATATTGCATTATAGACCAAATTTTGCAATCTGCTCTCTCATGCTCATAAAAGCCCCCCAACTTTTAAAGCCTGTTTAACGCCTCTGCGATGCACAACCTAGACAAAAGCAGCTCAGGCTGGCAAAATGTAGGCACATAAACCTCCAATGATCTTCCATTTTTTAAAACGTAAAATAAAAAGCAACAGTGCCCAATTTTCCTGGTCAAGGAAAGTATTTCAAAGGCATAATTTGTCTAAACTTGCATACTGGGCCAAAATAACTTACAAATATGCAGTGATTCAAGCCTATGTTGTGGAGCACAACTGGCCCAACAGCACGCAGAAGAGAAGATTTTAACCGACGACAAAGCCAAACCAAGACACTGGGATCAGTAGTAGCAGCAGCTTCGAATGCTACCAGAACCAGTCCTTTCCTGCTGGATGGGGACGATTCATCGCAGGTGACAGTCTTCAATTTCCACAGCTCATAAAGCAGATTAAAACAAAGCAGATGGGCAACATTTTAAGACAGCAGGGACCATGAACTGCAGCGGCCGCAGAGCTTTTACACTTCCCCCTTCTGCCACTGCTATATGGAATGGCAACCTTTTGCGCATGGATGGGCACACAGGGAGGGCAGTAATGCCGTAGAGCTCCGCTGATAAATCCAGCAGAGCTCATCTGCTGGTGTTGTGGGACTAACTGATGAAACATTGTACGTTATACAAAGAAGAAGAACAGATCCCTAGAAAAGTTCACATATAAAGTACTGTACAGATGGTCACATTGATCAGGAACAAGGCTAAGGAATGGCTTTAAACTAGCCCACCAATGCATTAGCGACAAGTACAAAAAAACTGAAACATGTGCCTACATTTCTCACCAGGCATTCCCAGAGATGCGTCCAAGAATGACAGGCTAATTAAAATGCGGGCCTTCCCTACACTGCCAGCAAAACTAGGAACTGGAAAATTTTAATAGTAGCATTTCCCTGTTTTCAATTCACATTGAGTATCAATTGCCTCGTTGAAGTTTAGTAACTCAATCTGTACGTTTAAAAAAATGTAACTTTTCTTGATACTATAAAACAACCTTTCCTTTGTAAACCCAACACTGCAGAATTACAGAAGCAGCCAAGAGGTCAATAACCAGCAGGGAGAGCAACAACACAAAGCACATTGTGTTTTAATTTATAGGAATAAGTGGCCTCTCCTCTCTTTTCTTCCAGATATTGGTTTTGCTATCTCTTTTCGCAATAGACGGTCTATCCCTTTTTTTAGCAGAAGGGATACCAGATTCGTGACTTCCTGATACAGTTTTTCTTCTTAGACCTTCTTCATCATGCTGTTCTGCGACTGGCCCATTCCCTCCATCCAAAATGTGCCTCACAGCCTGGTCCTCTGGAGTGCAAACAGTGGTCCCACTTTCACTGCTACTCAGATCCAGGTCTTCCAAGTAAAGGATCTTAGAATGCGGCATATTTTTTATGAAAGTTTTCTCTCTCTCCAGTTTCCTGCTAGGATGATGCTCATTCATGTCCACACCAGAGTCCAGACTCGTATCATTACTCTCTGTTTTTCTGCCCTTTTTCAGATCTATGAAAGAATGCCTCACTTGAGCGATCGGCTTTCCATCCAGGGACACAAACCATGCTCGAGGGTGTGGAGATGGTTTTCCTTTAGAGAGTTCCAATAACGTTTGTTCTGAAATACCTTGAAGTTCAGATGAAAATGGAGTCATTACAACTGCTTCATTCAACGTCCCAGGAACAGAGACAGATTCCAGTAAGCTGTTAGTGTACCGGCCCCAGTTTGACGTTTGAGAAGGTAAGCCCTCTTCGCTATCTAACGTAGCGTTTTCATCTCTGCAGACGGAAGGCTGTGGATGAGAGTGCACTGGCATTTTCGGTAACGTTTGCATGTAACTGTCACGATTCATGGGTTCCATCATGGGGCTATATACTAACTGCCCTTTTCTTGGCAAAGTTGCTGATTTTGCAGGATGCAATTGCTCTGGTGAGTGGAAAAGGTCAGAGGTTTGAAGAATAGCAATAGGTTGATTGTAAATATGCATTAGATGTTCTGGGATATGGGAAAGCCCATACATCTCCTCTTTCAGTGAAAGGTATCTGTTTTGGTCTTGAATGTCCCTAGGAGCCTGGGAAATAGTGGTGTTACTATGCTTCGGCGGCTGTAAATGCCTAACTCCAGCATTAGGCTCCAATGAATGGGCTGAATTTCTTGACTGACCAGTCTGACATGATGACTGATAAGAAACATCCTCTGCGTAGATTTTAAAATTGTCTCGTGATTTTCCTTCTTCTGTGTCTATGGACATTCTTCTCTGAGGGCTGTATGAAGAAGTCTTCGGTGTGTATAATTGTGACTTATCCTCCAACTGTAAGGACCCTTTGACAGCATTGACGTGATTTATGTGAGATGTTGACGTTGTCTGGTCTTTTTTTATGACCTCCAGCTTAGTTGTATTTTTTTCCTTCTTTTGCGTCCGACCACATTTATCCCTAGGCAAAAGAGATGCAAGGTGACTGTAGAACATACTAGGAAATACTAGACTGTTGACTACCAGAGCTGAAGACTGGATTTTGGTTAAGAAGCTGCAGTGTAATGTGACATCACAAACTTAAAATGAAGTCGTGTAATAACTAATTTTTGAAGCAATATTGGGCTACACATTACAGTTTAGCTCAGGGAACAAGTCTCAACTTCAAAAGGCTATTTTATCAACCTTCAATTCCATTCATGCCGAACCTCTCTTTTTGCTTACCTGCAATAACAAAGAAGAACAGCAAAAAATCCAATGATAATGACAACAGTGCCTCCCAGTATGGCCGTAAGGAAGACTGTGTGATAGGCTGTTATGTCCTTGGAAACCGCACTAATAATGGATTCTAGATTGTCAAACAAAACCAGACAAGAATTAGTTCTCAAAACCAAGTAATACCACTTGATACGCAGAGCTGTAGCTAATAAATTAGACTGTACTTTTCCAGTGATTTTGTGTTCCTATGGTACTACATTCATCCTTCCCTTTTCACCTTGCTGTTTCAGTGAACTACAAAATACACAGTGGTTACAATATAATGGATCTTCAAAGGTTCGTCTCAAATGCTAAAGCCTTACCATGACATCTACTCCATTCCAGTCAAATTACACTTGTATTAGTTGTCCAAACTTACTTAGAAACACAGTCTACGTTTTCTATTTAGCGCTTCCTGTCAAAGTGCTATCTGTTTTTAAACTTTGACATCGTATTTCTCCAGTAAGAATCCCTTCATGTCAATTTGCAAAACATGCAACAAGTCTACAAAAAACAGAATCCACTCGTACCATTTTACCCAAGACTAATTTTCTTCTTGTATTTCCTCCTGTCACACATCACCCTCAACAGTAAGGGATACAGTCCTGCTGATTTTTAGGTCTCCATAGTCACAGTTCCCTTGCAGGCTTCTTCCAAAAGATGGCAACAGTATAAATATACAAGTTCAAATACAGTGCGGACCTTTCCCCCTATAGCATTTGAAGTTCTAGGAAATGGTTATATGCACAAAGGCATTCAAACAAAAGTTTTCTAACTGTTGAAATTGCATATCTTCTCTCCCTTTCTGTTGTTAAATAAAGCAATCAAACTGACAGTCTTAAGATACATTGTTACTTGGGTTACTCAGTAATTTCTTTGCCAGTCATTGCAATACCTCTTGTTCCAGGCAGTGGAGCTGCTATCCAGTAGCCTAAGTGTTGAGCAGTGTATGTCCATACTAACTGACCGTCTGCTTCCTTTACCATTCCTAGCCCACGGCTTGCCCAAGCACCTGGAAGTAACAAAAAAAAAAAAAAACCACAAACAAAAAAACCCCAAAATATTGCACATGCCATGCAGGATTCTTCTTTGTCTCAGACCATTAGCAACTAAGCTATTACCAAAAATACACAAGGTCACAAAACCTGAAACTTCTGACCTATACACTATTTATTACACAGCTTTCACTAAACATGCAAACTTTCTTGACAATTTCATTGCAAATATCACTGTGTGGACACTTACTTTGAAACAACGCATCAAAATTACTTACCGGAATTAATTTACTATAATTCATTGTCTATTAACAAGGGTCTTTCATACACATGCACACAAATAATTTGAAAAATCTTATTATATGAGCTTAAGCACGTATGAAGGTCAAGACTAAAAATCAAGGAACAGCTAATCTAAGCCTATGAATACAAGTTTCATATTAGCTAGCAGCACTTAGTGGGAAAACATTATTGTAGCATAATAAGCTACAATAGGATAAGCAATGTTTGTCTTGAATGTTTCTCTCCTCCCCCCTGTCCCCAGGCAGTAACAGTTCAGTTAGCCCAAGGAATGTCTATTACTAGGATACAGATTCCACACCATCTGTTGGCAATGCAAAGGACAGGTATTATGGTATGCCAGCTTCTACAATTAATCAAGCACGCAGTGGAAGAGACAGAATTACACTTAATGCACTTGAACACATTTGCTGGGGACCATTGTGAAATTCTAAGGACAGGAAACAACCCCATATAAAGAACCTTACATTTTCAAACTGCAAATACTGAGAAGGAGAGAGAACCACCAATTTTTTTAAAACAACAATAACCAAAGCATGCAAAAAGTATAATTCATATAAGCCCTACAATTTCAATTTTTCTCCAGGACACTTCTTTCACCAAAGCAAAAGGAAACATCAACCAGACAGGAGGCAAAGATGAGAACTCACACGTGCCACATGTGCACGCACCCACAGACACACGCGCACACACACACGAAGTATTATTTGGCAGTAAAACTTGCCGCCTTCTCCTGGTACTTGTGATGGCTGGCAGAGGGGAACAGCAGCAGCAGCCAGCTACCTAGAGCTCTGAAAGATGTTTTCTTGGTTACCTGGAAAACCTCTTGTCCAGACTCAGGAGCAAAACCAGCTGGAAAAGCCTTCCATCCCTAACTCTCATATTAGAGGCAACAACAACACATCCTCAAATTCTCTGTCCTGTCAACTCTAAGGCAAGATGTCACTACACTGCAAAACTGCTGGTTTACAAGTGTAGAGGGTGGGCTACGTACAGGCAGATAAAAACCAACATGAATACAACATCACAAACCACCACGTATAAAAGGCAAAAAAATTTCTAGGTCTCCAGAAGTTCTATCTTGACTGAACAACACATCTGTAAGAAGCTATATAATCTTTGCTGTCCTCTTCAGCAAATTATNATATACTCCATAGGAAATAGTATGTATTAAGAAAAACATTAAAATGTGATTCGTGAGTAAGCACATATTCTCTATGATTTACTGCCATTCAAGCAGAAGGATAGTATTTTCAATTTAATGTTGCAATGCAAGTTTGTGGGGTTTTTTTTTTACATTCTATTAAAATCCATAAAGTACTTTTGGTACTAATGAGGAAAAATATTTAGTAAGGATGCCACGTTCAATATACATCAACAAATTCTGCATTTACGGCAGCTGGAATATAATTACAAAAGCTCATTTTCCAGGAACAGTCTCAGTACTATTACACTTCGAGTAACCCCAGGGAACACTGCCCGAGCAGACATGCGAAAGCAGGTTCTTTTTCCTGGTGTGTATGGATCAGTCTACACAAGGTCAAGCACAGACCTGTTCCCTTACCGCTATCAATACTGACATGCAAGCTCTGATTACCATTATGACACATTCCCCAAGGACTTCAGAGTTTAAAAGTGTGTGTCAACGTCTCGCTGGGGACAACGCGCATGCAACATCTTGGATGCCAGAGTCTCATTATTCAGTGCAGTGGTAGCTCTCCATTCAGCTCGGATGGGGGCCTACTGCTGCTACTCAGGGACTCTCGTGAACACTTGCTGGAGAGCCGATGGGTTCAGCTGTCCTCAGTCACCAGAACCTTGACTAAGGAATGCCTTGCTGTTATTCAGTTACCGTAGAAAAAAGTCATTTTGCACGTGTCAGATCAAAGGTAAAAAGAAAAGAAACATATTTAAGAATAAACGTCCAGAGCAGTGAATACAGTTGCAATTTTGACTGTAGGGAAGAGATGAGGAAGCGGAAGAAAAAGTGGAAGTTAAGAGTTACGCACAAAGAGCCTCCCTCCTCATCCACAGTCCTCCTTGTCCTCTCCTCAGCAAGCAGCAGTGAAGGCTCTGCACAAACACTACACCTCGGTGAGCACCCATCACAAATAGTTTACCTTTACGGAGCTTCTATCAGAGTACACCCCATCTGAGAGGAAAAAACCCAACTGTTTTAATTGTTTTTATTGGGTCAGCATACCACACTCCTGCTCTTCCTCTACCCTCAAGGCCAACATGCCTGAGTAGGCATGTCGAGTAGGCCCCTCAACACCCACGTACACACCTTACACTGGTTTATACTCTAGCCCGACCCTGTGCCCAGCAGCTCTAGCTCTGTCAACTTCTTGCTTTAGTAACATTGTTGACCCGGTTTTCTCTTTTGTGAGTTAAAAGAGTTCAGCACAGGTACAGATGAGCACAGAGAGCTGGCAAAAGTGGCTGTGGCAGCAAGAAATCAAACCCCTCTGTGCTATTTTACCATGCCAGACTAAAACCCTTTCTTTGATGAAGAATGTTAACCCTTACCACCAGCTACCCCTCTGAAGTCTTCTAAGTCTAATCTTCTGTGCCAAAACTTACTCTTGTCCTGAGAGACAACCTAGCCAATTTTTTATTAGCATATTCTTCATTCAAATTAATGTTCTTTGGTTGTTCTTCATTAAGATGATCAGTTTCTTTCTTGAGCATGTAAACAATGCTTTGCTGGAATTGGTGTCCTCTCCTGTACTTTCAACAGTTGAGTAACAGCTTTTTGCTTTAATAAGGAGTAAGACGCTTACCTCTTCAGTCAGTCGCCTATTTCAAGACAAAGTGTGATGGAAAGTATAAAGTACAACTTAAGACAATCAGTACACTAATGCACACACACACCTAATACAGGACATCTAAATGGGGTAAGTGTATGTACCTCGTTACTCACTCCTGACTAAAATTAGACACGAAGGGATGACAAAAGGTTTAGAATGTCCAATCCCCACCTTCCTCTTCCCACGTATACTGTAAGAACTATGTTGTTCCCTTTGATAACTCTTATTTCCCCTTCATTTCACTTTCTAAATTGCTTTTGTTAACTGAAGTACTATCTGTCCAGGTTTAGTGTCAAAGGACCCTTAGAGCTATACTCTAGGAAACAAAGCATCCACATCTTCAATTCTGATTTGTTTTAAGAAGGCATTCACAAAATTACCAGGCTTAAAATTTAACATCACCTAAAACATATGTTCCCTGAATCCTTAGCCTCCTATGGAAATAAAAATCCATTACATTTAAAATTTGTTCAACAGGAATGCTAATAGATTTTACCACAGCTTTTTGAGCTAATGTAAGTAGGGAAATTCCTTTGAACAATTCAAGCTAGCCAATCAAAAATAATACAGAACCCCTAATAAAATTTGTGGCTATTTACCACCACCTCATATATTCGTGCAATCACTGTCCCATGACACTGTCATGTGCCCAAAACTATATACATACGCTAAAAAGTAGAACAACAAATAACTTGGCCCACTTACCAGTTTTCATATCGAATGTCCATGCAGGTATAGCATCTCCTGATTTCACAGTACTTGTGGGAAGAGGAAGTGTAATCTGAATGGGACCATTTACTTTCAGCTCTTTCCCAGTCAAAAGAACGTTTACGCATATTGCAGCAAGAGGAGCTAATTCCATGCTTTTGAAACCTGAATGTGAGAAATATCTCGTCTGTAATTTTCCATTCATAGTGTATTTCTTAAAAAAAAAAAAATACTTAGAATTAAGAATCTACTCTCATTATAACTAAAGGCAAGCCCTCATTCACATCCAGTTACACAGGCAGCTGTCACCAACTTGGTCAAATAAAAATAAACATTTCATCTCTTCTGGACTTTTAAAATCGCATGATTAAAATAAAACCCAGTCATTTCTATACCAACCCTGTAAAAGAGAAACAGACTTTTGATACATAGGTCCAATGCTGACTGTAGAACCAATATTAGGCAAAACTTGGCTTGGGGGTGATAGAAGAAGGGTTTTTCACCTCAGAAAATCTGATTACAAAATAGCTAAGCTATGTGAAATACAGACAATGTAAGATCTTTTGTATAATTGCAATATACATAACACTGAATCAAATTGAAAACATATATAGATATATGACTGCTGCATTCCTCCTTAGTTGAACAGTCCTCTTAAACTTTCCTGTAAGGATGAACTTTCTAATTTGGCAGTTATAATCAACTGAATAGTTAATCACGAGGCTTGTCAAAGCACTCAAAGGAAACATTGCGTATACAAAGCTTTACAGCGCAGGCTGAAAGTTTGTTTCCTTTGTTTTCCTTACACTAATTTGCAAATACTTCAGAATGCACAATATGACAGGATGGTGAAAGAAGCTGAAACAGAATCAGTAAGTACCAGAATAATGTTCAACCTATGCGAGCTGGTAGAAGCTGGTTGTGAGAAAACTCCTGGTGCACCAGATATCAATTAGCTTCCACCTGCCCTAAAAGGAAGCCTGTTCCTTGAGGAGTATATGAATAATTTAAAACACATGCCAGACATTGAAAGGAAAACTCAAAGGGGAGAAACACTGCTTATTCTCTTACGCTTTACATTTAAAGAGAAGAACTATAGCTAAGAAAGGTTTTAAAATATCTAAGTCAAGATATCAATATATACGATGATTTTAATTCAATGGAAACGAAAGGAGAGCAGGACAAGTTCAAATAAGCCACATAGTGGCCGCCTCCTGTGCTGCAACGAATTTGAGAGCCTCATAGCTTCAGGTCCGCTGGGGATAGAAACAAAAGAACAAAAGAAAGATGGAACTGCACGCAGTAGAATCTCCCAGAGATTGCTGTATTTATGCAAATTAAAAAAAAACCCTGATAGAATAACAAATACTAAAATATCCAACTGCATATGAGCAGAGTTATAATGACTTACAAAACCACTTAGTGCTTCTCCAGTGAAACAGATGCACAGAAAACATTACAGTTGTGCTCAGTATACTTAGTGACTACTTGGTTTCAAACAGGCTTACGCAGATTAACTGTCTGTGAGCCAAAACCAGAGCTTCCGTACAATCTTGATGCTAGGTGTAAAGCTCCTAGAGCTAGCCATTCTAGTGAAAATGCAGAAAACCCCTCAGCTGAAGTCAACTGCTGCAGTTTCACTGATTTCTTTATGTTCACCTAGTCTATACTTTGGCCATCACCATATTTTTAAGGTGTTCGCTAAACCAGTTCCCTAGTCTCATGAAATCCTGAACATAACATATATATACATAAACAGACATGTACGTATAAAAAGCAGACTGAAGGAGGGTGTCAGTGTAGTAAGACATGTTACGTTCTCATACCACGTGGAGCAAGACAAAGAGTGACATCAGTTACTTACCCAATGTGTTTACTCCTGTAGAACAAAGCTTTGTGATTTAATGCAACGGAAGCAGGTTCTGGCCCTTTTAAATTAAAGCATATTTTTTTCTGAAACACTGTGCACTCATATGCATTATAATTTGAAAATTTCTTCTTTTAAAAAAATTCTTAAACAACATATTTACGTACCAGATTTATTTAGAAGAATTCCCGTTGTATAGAGAAAGCTGTCCACTTTCAAAAATTGCTCTGGCACTGTCAGATAGGCTGTAACATTTGTAATATGGTGATCTGTTGGAAGCTTTATTAAAAATTTTGGAAACTGAACACTTGGTTGAGATTTGGCATCTGTAAAAGAGTAATATTTTGTCTTAGCAATGGTAAAGGACACAGGGTTTTTATTACTGTTCAGAAATCCATTTAGCACAACAACTTGTTTTCACCCATTTTCTCCATGGTTTGTGTATTTCTAGTCTAGCACTTGTCACAGCCACACAATTAACCGAAAATCTGGCTTTGAGTTGATAGGTATTATATGAGTATATGAACATGCTTAATTTTTTTTTTTGTATGTGTACACATGGTTATCACAAAGTGTTTAGATTATGGTCTGCATACACTGAACTTACCAGACAGTTTTCCAGTAATTAAGACAGTATCTTCAAACAGCCATATATTAGCTTGACTTTGTGGGAATAATGAAAGCGTCACAGAGGAGTATACTGTGGAAAGTGATAATATCTGTTACATTGTGCAACTGAAAAAAAAATGCTGTTAAGATCTCCAGTTCTGAAGGAATACTGAATACAGCAGTTAAAAAAAAAAAGAGAGTATATGAAGACTGGATAAATAAATTACTCCTGTTGTCCAGAGCAGGAATTTTAGTGGTTAGGCAGGAAGATCTCTGTTGTATGTTTGCTACTGTTTTATGCCTTCTATGGATAAAAAAAGTGGGTAGAACTCTTCAGAGTCCATCTCTTTTAAAAGAAAAAAACCCCAAGCTGATATAACTTTAAGAGCATGCAATAGTGAAACAGGAGAACTTGTGAGGACACTCTGCTGAAAGAAAACTGTAGCAACAGGTTATACCTGTTATACAGGACTCAAAGCATCTGCACTCCAGAATCACTAAAGACAACGTGATTTTTTGTCAAAACACATTACCAGCCCTTTCTAAGTCTAGGTAAACAATTTCTCAGAATACACTCACGGTATCGAAAAATAACCTACTTAAAAAGGGCTATTTTCTGTTTTACAACAATAAGACCCCTGACAAGTCTAATGGATCATTCACCCTTACATCTGCATTGACAGGCACCACCTCCCTTGACTGACTTCATTCAGTCATTTTCATTTGACAGTAACTACCCAGACTGCTGAAGAAGAGAGAAATTTAATTACCGACAGATACAGTTTAATAATAGGACTGTAAGACGCTTACGTACTTGGCATTCTCCCAGTTTTCCAAGGCAAAGGTGTTAACATGTAGCCATCCTTGTACGATAGGATAGTTAAACTTAATCCTAATTTGTAGGGAACTTTTATTAATACTGCTCCATTGTTTCCAGTAAGAGTAGAATTTGTCTTCGTGTAGTTAACAAACACTTCTACAAC